>OY812999.1:67156275-67181275 GCA_963681545.1 Germaria angustata | reverse complement strand
CGAGAATGAGAGGCTGAAGGGGAGGCTGGAGTCTGGTGTTCAGATCCCCGCTGCTGTGTCTGCTGTTGATGCTGGTACTGGTGCTGTTGTAAGGCACCAGTTAGGAGCGTTGCTGGGGATGCTGCTGCAGTGTCTGCTCCAGTAATGTCCAAGCCTGTGGAGACATGGTCGGTGGTAGTTAAGGGCAAGGGCACTTCGTCATCGAAGGAGGTGGTACAGAAGGTGGTTGGGGAGGTGGGACCTACTTTGGGTGTGCGTGTGCATGAGATGTGTGCGACGCGTGATGGCGTTGCGGTCATTCGTACCCCCTCGGTATCTGAGAGGCAGAAGATTGTCCAGAACAGCAAATTAGCTGAGGTCGGTTTGGAGGTTTCTGCGAGTGACTGGCTGGGTCCGAAGATCACGGTACAGCGTGTACATCAGCAGATCTCGCCTGATGTGTTCATGGAAGAGCTGTATTCCATGAACTTGAGGGGTATGATGACCAGCGAGAATTTCCGGCGCGCTGTCAAGATGACAGAATTGTGTATTGAAGGACCTCCCTTGGATCACCTTATTATGTCTGCTGCATGTCCGGTGTATGCGGCGAGGATAGCTAGGGCGAATGCTAGACACTAAATATGGAGGGACTTATTATTCTACAAGAGAATCTCCAGAGGGCTTACGTGGCAACATGCGAGTTTGGACAGGCGATGCGGAGTCGAGGTGCTCCTTTTGCATTATTGCAGGAGCCTTATGTCACGGATGGCCAAGTTAGGGGTCTTCCGGGGGGGGGATGAGGGTTTTTACGGACTTGACAGGGGGGGGCCACTGTAGTTGTTGATGGTGATGACTTTGACTGTACGGTACTTAGTCGTAGTCATTGGGGGTCTGCGTTGCTGTGGAGGGGGGTTTTGGGAGGATGCTTCTGGCTACCATCTACTGTAGGTTTGGGTGCCCATTGGACCCGTATTTGGGATATATGGATGCGATGTTACTCCTAGATAGTAACTCTCCGACTATCCTTGGCCTGGACGCGAATGCATGCTCTCGTGCTTGGTTCAGTAAGATGACCAGGAATGCTCCTGCTCATTAGAACTATGAACGAGGAGTTATGCTAAGTGAGTGGCTGGTCGCAAATAGTATTTCTGTGTTAAATGAGGCTAGCGATCTTTATACCTTTGAAGGGCCCATGGGTGCCAGCGACATTGACGTGACTCTTGCGAATGGGGGAGCGGTGGCGTCCTACCGATTTCGGTGGAGGGTGCGTGACAGTGCGGGGGTGAGTGATCACAATCTCATTGAGATTGTGGTCTCTTACCATGGGCGTGCGGTGGTGGCTGCGCCGCCTCGTAGATGGCGGCTTCGCGGGGTGGACTGGGAAAACTATGCGGACTATTTTCGGGGGCTGCTCGGGTGCTGCCATTGGTTGACTTTAGGGCAGTGTCCTTGGATGAGCAGGTTGACCAGATAGATCAGTGGATGTGCATGGTTAATGATGCACTACCTGGACGGTACCATTGTGTCCGGCCAAGTGGGGTCAGGTGGTGGACCCAAGAGTTGGATGTGATGCGGAGCAGTGTCAGGCGTCTCAGGAGGTTACTCCAGAGGGCACGGCGCTGCAATGCTGATGATCTAGCTCACCGTAGAGCTGAATATCTGGCTCGCCTGCGTTCATACAAGGACTTGATTGTTAGGGTTAAGGAGGACGAATGGAGGCGTTTTGTGCGGTACAATAGGGACGACCCCTGGGGTATTGTTTACCGTATATGCAGAGGTAGGACTAGGAAGCTCGACGTGGAGTGTCTCCAAGTTGATGGGGTTGAATTGTCAACTTGGAGGGTCTGTACGCAGGCTCAATTGGGGGTTTTCTTTCCGGTGGCGGAGTCGGTTAGTTACTCTCCTCTCATTAGGGAAGGGGCTGGTACTCCGAACCTGGAGAGCTTAGAGATAGGTGACAGTATCTGCCGGATCAAATGTAGAAAATCTCCTGGTACCGACGGCATGACTGTAGAGATGTGCAAAAGCATTTGGAAGGCTGTGCCGGAATACTTGGAGTCAGTTTTTGGAAAGTGTCTGAGTGAAGGCTATTTCCCGAAAGCTTGGAAACGTGCACATGTTGTTGTGCTCCTGAAGTCGCCTAATAGAGTCAGGAGTAATCCTCGGTCATATCGGGGCATCAGTCTTCTCCCAGTGCTTGCAAAAGTACTTGAGAGAATAATGGTGTCAAGACTGAATGAGCTAGATGGTATGGGTACTTCTGAGTATCAGTTTGGATTTCGCGAGGAGAGGTGTGTCGAGGATGCATGGCTGCATGTTAGGCGTAGTGTCGGTGACTCATCTGGTAAATATGTCCTGGGCATATTTGTGGACTTTAAGGGTGCGATTGACTATCTCTCATGGGGTGCGGTTCTGGACAGACTTCGAGAGAAGGGCTGTCGGGAACTAGCCTTATGGAGAAGTTACTTCAGCGACAGGAAAGCTTTTGTGGTTGGTTTCAGCGATACAGTTTGGTGGGATATTACCCGTGGCTGCCCTCAGGGGTCTATCTGTGGTCCATTTATATGGAACCTCATGATGGATTCTCTGCTGCAGGGGCTGGGGCACTCCTTTAAGCTGTTTGCGTATGCAGATGACTTGCTTATCTTGATTGAAGGTCAGTCTCGTGCTGAACTGGTGAGAAAGGGAGGGCAGGGCATGCAAGACGTAAATGAGTGGGGTTACCTGGTTGGGGTTACTGTAGCTTTGGACAAAACTGTGATGATACTGCTGAAAGGCAGGTTGTGGCAGGCTCGTCCACCGCTCATTCGATCTGGCAATGTTAGTCTCAGATACGTGACACAGGTCAAGTATCTGGGTATAATGATGGGTGAGAGGATGAACTTTTTAGTTCATCCTGCTTACATTAGGGACAAGCTGAGTGCCGTTGTGGGTAAAGTTAAACGCATTCTTAGAAGTGACTGGGGCCTAAGCAGACGTGCCACCCGTAGCATTTATAATGGACTGTTTGTTGCTTGTGCAGCTTATTGTTCTGCTGTGTGGTACGAAGTGGTTCTGTCTGTTGCTGGTAGAAATAAAGCCTGTCAGAGGGTTGCTATGCTCGCCTGCATGCCAGTTTGTCGGACGGTCTCGACAGATGCTCTTCAGGTCTTGCTGGGTGTGGTCCCGCTTGACATGGAGGTGATGCGCCGAGCTATTGCCTTCAAGGTCAAGCGTGGACTACCACTTTCCTCGCATGACTGGCTTTCTGCGGATGATCTGGTAGGCGTGGACGTTAGGAGAATTCAGGTGCTCTTAGATGAACATCTTGTTTCTATTTGGCGGGCAAGATGGGCGGATAGTGAGAACGGCAGGGTTACGCATGAATTTATATGTAACGCTGAGTTTGTGCGTGAACGACCCGACTTTGGCTTCTGCCTTAGCATGGGGTTTTTGCCAACGAGGCACAGCTCTCTCAATGCATTCTTGCATCGGCGAGGCCTGTCGGATACTCCGGACTGTGGGTGCGGGGGAGGGCTGGAGGATTGGAGGCACATACTGACCGAGTGCCGACTCCGTTTTATGGATTGTTAGATAAGTTCCGCTCCTGACCAAGAATTATTTGTATAGTGGTGGAACTCACAATATATTTATTAATACTATTTCACCTTTTTTTATATAAATATTTATTTATTTTCTTTTTAAAATATATTTTTTATATTTTTTTACAATTTTTTTGATGTTACTAATTTCAATGTTTTATATCAATTGAAAAATTCTGACTGACAAAAATAATTATATTTTCTTAAAATTTTCAATAAATACTTATATATGTATATGTAAAGTAGATTTATCAAATAATATAATAAAATGTACATATTTATGTATGTATATATGCTAATATATATAACTCCCCCACCCTTTGACAAGACATTACTCCTGGAATGTAGCATATATAAATACATAAAAAATAATTCATTACAAAAATATTAACAAAGTAACAAAGTTTTAAGTATACATTATATTTGAACATTTTTTTAATTTTATAAATATATTAATATAAATGTTTTTTTTTTAGTTTTAACATATTATTATTTTTTTTTGTATTTATTATTTTAAATATATATATAAGTAGATAAATGGTAATAATATCAATGAACATATTTTATTTGAAAAAAAAAAAAAAATTTTAATCAAATTTATTTATTTCTTGGAATAGTTTCTTCCAGTTATTTTTCTATCAAAATGAATATTTGGTATTTTATTTTGATATTTAAAAGTTCTTTTGACAATCTGTCTATCTCTTTTACAACCATTTTCATCTAAAAAATGTGTATTATTTTTATTTTTTACTTGTTTTATTATATATTTTGGTTTTTGTTTTAAATTATTAAATCCAAGATTTTTAACAAATTCTCTTTCTCTATATTCGTGACAATCTTTTCTATTTTCATTCATTTTATTAATCCGTTTAACTTTTTTATCATGAACAACGTTATGTAATTTTTTCCAAATTGATTTATCAAATTTATTATGTAATAAATCATTATGTTTTACACATGTTATACTGTGTATAGTATCATTATAAAGTTCAATGCATTTATATACTATAGCTTTATCGTTTAAGTCTTGATCTTTTTGTTGTAGTTTAAATAATCTGATGTGTTCATTAAGTGTGAGATGGAATCGTTCAATGTCTGCATTTGCCGTGTGTGTATTTGGTGATGTGAAATGATAATCTACTTCTTCTGATCGTAAAAATTCTTTAATCAAAGCTGTATTAAATTCATTATCAGCTATAATTTTGTTTGGTTTTCCTAAAATTGCAAATCTTTCTCTAATTTTTTCAACAATACTTATTGAATGTTTATCACTTAAATAATGTATAGATACATGTTTTGTTAATTTATCTATACATGTTAAGAATGTTGTATTTTTATTTAAAAACCATATATCCATGTGAACTATTTCGTTTGATTGTAGAGGTGTTTCAGTTACACAAAATTTTGTTTTAATTGGATTTCTATCGTATTTGCACATATTACATAAAGTGCAGTTATTAATAAATTTATGAATTTCAGTTTTCAAATTTGGATAATAAATATTATTTTTTAACTCTAAGAAAGTTTCCTCAATACCTCTGTGATTTTTATCGTTATGAAATTTTTCTAAAATAGTTAAGAGATTTTCTCAATCTATTATATCTTTTAAAAATTTAGTACAGCGTACAAATTTCATATTCGGTAAGTTTGAAAAATATCGAATTAATGTTTGTTGTAAATTCTTGTAAATATCTAAATTATCGCAAAAAATTCCTATTGTTCCTTTTATTGGAAAGATTTTCTTTAAAAAATTTAATATCTTTTTTTCGAAATAATTTTTTATTGTAATTATGTGCCTTGTATTTTTATTGAATAATATTTGTTTCTCATATTTAAAAGAATTTTTTAAAGAAATTATTATTTGATTTTTATATAAGTTGATTGGTTTTTCAGATATAAATATATGATCATTTAAATTTTCAACTGCGCTATGTATTGTAGCTAAAGTAGAACTTGGATTTTGAATATCTTGTTCTAAAATATTCACATCTAAACGACTGAGATAATCTGCTACTTTATTAGTTTTGCCTTTAATATATTCTATTTCAAAATTGTATTCATTTAATTGAATTTTCCACCTTTGTAGTTTTATATTTGGTTCTTTTAAACCGTTTAGCCATATTAAAGGTCAATGATCAGTTTGGATTTTAAATTTTCTGCCGTATAAATATGGTCTAAAATATTTAATTGACCAAAGAATTGCCAATAGTTCCTTTTCAATTGCACTATAATTTTGTTCATGTTTGCTTAAAGTTCGAGATGTACTTATAAGAAATAGGATGACCATTTTGTGAAAGAACTGCTCCTAAGGCTCCGTTACTAGCATCTATTGTTAAAACAAATAGTTTATCAAAATTGGGATATGCTAATACAGGATTAGTACATAAAATTGTTTTTAATTTGTTAAAAGAATCAATATAGTTTTGATTTTCAAGATCAATTCTTGAATTCTTTTTTAAATAGGAAATCATTGGAAGAGCTATTCTACTGTAATCTTTTATGAATTTACTGTAGAAACCCGTTAAACCTAAAAATGATTTGATTTCCTTTACTGTTTTCGGTAATTGTATCTTTTTAATGATTTTAATTTTTTCTGGATTTGGTTTTATTCCATCTATTGTAATAATATGTCCTAAATATTCAGATTCACGTTTAAAAAAATTGCATTTATCAATTTGTACTTTCAGATTATATTCTGATAATCTCTTAAATATTTTCTTGAATGAATTGATATGTTCTTGAAGTGATGTGGAAAATATCAATATATCATCAAGATATACAACACAAATATTATTTATATAGTCATGTAATATTTCGTTCATCATTCTTTGGAAAGATGCAGGTGCATTCTTTAATCCGAAAGGCATACGTGTGAACTCATAATGTCCTGTTGGAGTGGAAAAGGCTGTTTTGTGCCTAGCTTCCGGAGAAATTAAAATTTGGTGGAATCCTTTTGCTAAATCAAGGGGGTTATTATGTAATTCGATTCGAAGCGAAAATACTTTCGAAAGTAATTTCCGATAAGGAAAGAAAATCATATTATGTAGTACGTTCGTAACGAGTACACAGTTGCATTTTAGTATTTGGGGGAAAATTCAACAAAAAGTTGGCAACACTTGCCATTTGTTGGCAGCACTTTATCAAATGTCAAAACTTGTTTTACAAACGTTAATAAAAAGATTTCAAAACATACATAAATATTTAAAAAATTATATGTAAATAAAATAAACCTTTCAAAATGGATTGTGTTTCATTATGGGACAGTGATGAGGAGAATAATGTAACTTTAAAAAGAGTGCAAAGAAGGATAATACGGGACACATCGAATGTTATGAGTCTCAGTGAAACTGTGTAAGAAATTTATCTTAACAAATTATAAAATTTTGTTTACTGTGCCAAAATTTCCTTCAGATTCGTTAAAAACTTTCGCCTTAATAAGACCGCATTTATGTATGTGCTTAGTTCTATAAATAACGATTTAAAAGCACCTCAAAGATCAAGCGCCATATCTCCAATGTTAAAATTAGCAGCAACTTTAAAATTTCTAGCTCAAGGTGGTTACCAACACCAAATTGGTCAAGATCGTTTGTTGGGAATGTCGCAATCATACATTTCAATTTGTTTATCCGAGGTTTGCGAAGTAATAGAAAAAAACCTTTGCCCCAATCACATTGTTTTCGAAATGAGTCCGGAGAAAAAATGGAAGCAAAAATATATTTTTATAATCAATGTGGAATTCCAGGAGTAATAGGTGCGGTTGATGGAATCCACATTCAAATTATAAAACCTAGAAGCAATGAGCATTTATATTTCAACAGAAAGCTGAAACACAGCATAAACGCTATGGCGGTAAGATTCCAAATGAGTATACACAAGTATGAGGTTTATGTATTAAATTATGTATGTATATTACACAATTATTTTTAGATATGTGACCATGAGATGTATATCAGAGCTATAAATGGACGTTTCGGAGGAGCTTGCCACGACTCGCATGTCTGGAATTTGTCGGACGAAGACAATACTTAAAAGACAAGTATGAACTTGGAGATACTGGAACCAGACTACTTGGTGAGATTCTTTCCATTATATGTATGCTATTAAATACTAAATTACGTACATTTTTAGGTGACTCAGGTTATCCTTTGGAGCCGTGGATTATGACGCCTTACAGAAATGCAGCTGATAATTCTGCAGAGTCGGTTTTCAATGACCAACATTCCAAAGGTAGATCGATAATTGAGAGGACATTTGGTGTTTTGAAATCGAGATTCCGTTGCCTTCTATCAGCAAGAGAACTCCATTACTGCCCAGAAAAAGCAGTTCAGATGCTTAATGTTTCCTGTTCCTTACACAACATTTGTCTGTTGTATAAGGTTGAAAGCGAAATTTTAGAAATACAGGATACTGTTGGCGCGTTTTCTATAAGCAGTATCGCTGAAGCTAATCTAGAAACTAGTTTATGTAATGTAGCTAGAAATATTAGAAATGAAATTATGAATAATATGATACGCAATCAATAAAACTAAAATTTTTATATTTATTTAAATGCATTAAGTGTTAAAAATACTATTTTATGAAATTAAGCAATTCATTAAATACTAAACTCATAGCAAGATCAATCAACTAAAATTATAATACATACATATATTAAATATAATATATTAAAAACGAAATAAAATAAAATAAATAAAAAAATTATAATAAAACTAAACGTTTCAATACTGTCAAAGTTACATTCTTATTTTTGAAACCGAAGTTATTTATATCCGTACTTCGCGCATTCCAGTTCATAAATTTTTTGTTTAAGTTCTAGTTGTACAAGTTTACGTTTTGATTTTTCAATTTCAGCTTTTTTTAAAAACTCGAACTTTGCTTTTTTCAGCTTGTAACTTCGATCCTTTATATCGCTGCAACGTTTTAAATATTTATTTGTGACTGTAATAGCTTTACTTATTTCCTTCAACTCTTTTAGACAACATTTTTGGTTTTCATCAACTTTATTCAATAGTTGGACCGAACTTTCTTGAAATCTAATTTGATTTTCAACTTGCTTTTGTAATAGCCCATCTTTGTTGAAAGAATTGTTCCGGACACGTCTGCATGGGGTATTAACATAGATATTATTTAATATCTCGAGAGCTTATATTCAAAACCCTCTATCTTCAATTTTTACGAAAATGGCTTTTTGATGGTAAAATATTCTGTAAAACCAGACTCATCTATGGTACCAATCAGGAATTAAAAAAAAAATAAATTTTACATTTTATTGTCATTTGTTTTTTTCTCTATCTTACACACGTACTTTTTTTTGAAAACAAAACCCTCTATCTCTCCAATGAATTTACTATTTTTTTCAGGAAACTACTTGCAATTTTAATTCTATTAATTTAAATAAATAGTAGACAAAGAAAAAACCATTATTTGTCAAACGCCTTATCAAATTTCGCAGTTAAATATCAAAAAGTCGTTGAACAAAAATTTTTGGAAAAAGGTCATACACAAATGTAGTGTGATAGTGCCCATGCAAAAATTGAGATCAGATTGAAAAGTCAATCAATTTACTTGCCACATGATTACATTCGAGTTACTAAACAGGCCAGAAAAACTGTTAAAGTCAAAAATAAAGTTATTAAAAAGCCATTTGATGCTGTATATTTAAATTATGATTTTTTTAAAAACTATAAAGATGATAAGATTCTACGTTTTTCATCTATAAGACCAGGTCGTGTTAGAAATGATCATACAGTATCTGACTTAAGATCCCTGTTATATCTTCCAAATGGCAGTGTTAAATATAAAGTAAACTTTGATCAAAACCATGTTAATCTACCTAGTCTCATTAAACCATACTCTTTCCATATAGAACCAAAACCTTTATATTCTGCTCCACTTGCAATATCTTCAAACAAATGGAAAAATTTACAAGACTTGAAAACTGTGATTCCACAAAAATACCATTATTTCTATAATAATTTTAAAATTGATTGAAAAACTTAGAACATAAATTATTCCACAATATTCGAAATTTTTATCACTTTAATTTTTATTCCATTATAATATATTGCGTAAAAATCTCTTACCATCTCTAAATAATAATGAAATTTCATATTTGAGCTATTTTTTGTTTTGATATTCTAAAAAAAAGTTATATCCTTAATGTACGAATATGTATAACTACTTGCTTATATTATTAAGATTTTTGGATTTGGTGGTTATTTGACTAATATATAAATATGTATATCAATAATAACTTTGAATTCATTAATAAATATTTTATTTTACTATGCAAAACCCGCTATCTTTTTATACACGTTAAGTATTTTCAAATAAGAAAACCCTCTATCTTCCATAAAATGGCCGGTGATGCAAATATAAACAAATTGCTTGTCAAGTAATTAAATTAGTCAGTTTAAATAAATTTCTTAGAATATACAATTTTCATTTTCTTCGAAATAACGAAAATAAACGGTTTTTTGCTCCCCTGAAAAACTACGTTTTTTAAGATAGATGCTTTTGAATATAAGCTCTCGATCTGTTCATTAGCATTTCCCACATCATTATTTTCCTGCATTGTAAAATTCTCGACATCATCGTTTTCTGCACCGCTTGTAGAATTGATTGCATTAGTATGTGCACCAAATATTGATGTGCCACTCATTCCTTCAACGTATTCATTAATTGAAAGCAAATCAGCAGTTTGTTGTTCTAATGATGTTAAGGAACAATATTGGCTTCGTCCTCCTCCAGTTTTTGATAGGCTATTTTTATTGCGACGGCATTTAACCTTTATATGCTGTTTGTAGTCCGCCCAAACCTATGATTATGAAGGCAGATATTTCGCTATATATATATATATATATATATATATATATATATATATATATATATATATATATATATATATATATATATATATATATATATAACTCATTTTTGTATATTTTTCAATTTACATATTTTTTCCATTTTTCCACTTCATGTGTTGGAGGCCCTGCAGCATTTAAGTCTTGAGATAGCTTCTGCCACAATTCTCTTGACTTACTTTTAGCATTTGAAGTATTGAGGTGTCCCTTTGCCAAGTCGGAATGCTGCGTCATAAACTCTACCAATATTTCGAATTGCCTTGGCTTGGTATATAAACATTTTTTAGGCGTTTCCCTTTTGGGGGAAAAAATTTATATTTATTTTTTTTTATAATTTATATTTGTTTTATTGTTTTAACGCAATACTTACATTTTAAAGTTTTTATGTATATATTTCCGTACACAAAATGGCTATCGAATAAAATATGTCCGTTAGAATGCTTTTTGACATTTGCTTTCGTACTAAATGGTTGCATTTTCGAAAGGGAATTTTTTTGTTTTACGAAAGGGTTGAAATTTTTTCCCGAAAATCGCACTACATAATACAATTCCTACGAATTCGTAAATTTTCCGTTTCGAATCGAATTACATAATAACCCCCCAAGTGTACTAAAATATTGTGAGTTTCCTAATTTTGAAAATAAGTCTTCCATATTAGGAATGGGAAATTTATCTTCAATTGTTACGTTATTTAATTTTCGGTAATCTACCACAACTCTCCATTTCTGTTTACCAGAATTATCAATCTTTTTTGGAACAATCCAAATTGGAGCATTGTATGGACTACATGATTTAGTTATAATGCCTGATTTAAGCATTTCATTCATTTGTTTTTCCACTTCTTCTCTATGAATTTCTGGAAAACGATACGCTCTACTATATACTGGAATATCATTTATAGTAGGTATTTTGTGTTTATATTTACTGACAGACGATAGATTTTCATCTTCAATATAAAATACAGAATTAAATTCTTTAATCAATTTTGTTAATTTAGTTATTTCTTCATTATTCAAATTATCTGTTTGTAATTTGTTTATAATGCATTCGATTCGCGGTTCATTAAAATTAATATCAATAGTTATGCTATTAAAATATGATATATCATTTTCATTATAATGCTCAACAGTTTCATTAAAAATTAGTGGTATTTTTTGCATTATCAGTTATTAAAATGTTTTCTTTTAAATTAATTTTCGCACTTAATGGATTCAAAATATTACATCCTAATATACCATCAAAATCATTTAATATTTCTGTTTCTATCATTTCAAGTTTACAATTCGGTAAATTGAATTCTTTAAAGAATGGTATAGTAATTTTGGTCTTAGCAATAGTTTTAGAACAAATAGTGTTTAAAATTATAGGACGTTCTAGTTTTGTTTGAAATTACGAGTGAAATAAATCTTTTCTTATTAGAGAAGTACCTGAACCTGTATCTATAAGAAGTTTTAATGGAATTGATTGTGTTAATGCACGAGCATTATTATTTAAGTTCAATAAACTTCAATACTTTAAATTATTTAAGTTTAATAAAACGTTAGCACTTTTTAAGTTTAATAAACTTCAGCACACTTTTAATTATTTAAGTTTAATAAACTTTAGCACACTAAATTATTTAAGTAAACGTCAGCACACTTGTTCTAAATTAAAACTTTTTTTTTTTTTATTACAATTTATTTTTATTTTTTTTTATTCTTTTCTTTCACTATTGTAATTTAATATGGCACACGTTTAACACATTTATTATTGCAATTTAATTTGTTGTGCAAAGTAATCATATTTCTTTCATAAAATTAGTATATAAGACTAAGAAATTTCTGAATAAAACAACTCTTACTTTGAAACTAAAAGAAAACTGTCTTTTTCAATTAAGAGCTAGCAACACGGTTCAAGTGCTGTTGTTGCGCCAATTAAATCAATTCACTTCCAGGTTAAAGTGCTTGAGAAGTTATATAAAAAATCATTATTCAAAACCCTTGAAGTAATCTTCCCATTTCTTTGAGCTACAAGTGCTTGGAAGAAAGCCCAAGGCGAAGATTCTTAACATTTTGGTGACCCCGACGTGATCCTGTTATAAGTGCAGGACGTCTAAAATTCATTGAGCCCGCAGTACTCATCATATCATCAGTCGATCAACACACTATTCGAGTGGAAATACTAGCAGCAGTGATAGCCAGCTAAATATCATCCACAATGGTGTCATTCGAAGAATTGATCCAAAATCAAAAGATTCTTGGGGAGAACATTGAAACGATTATCAGAAACTACAAGAAGGATTCCCAAGCCCGAAAGGAGTCGATGAGCTACTTTCAAGAGAGACTACGTAGACTAGATGAAGAATGGATGGCGTTTGAGACAAATGACAACCAGATTCGGCTACTTGACGACAAATCTCTAGATCACCGCTATTTCACGGAAAATTATTATGCCGCAATACAGAAGATTGTAGAACAATATAAAGATATATTCGAAAAATCTATGATGAAGGTAAAGTCAACTTCAGGCAAAGTTCCACCAAGAGAGAGCTGTGATGTGTTACCAGCTGAGACGAATGAGTTCTTAAGGCTCAAACGTCGACAAGCGGTAATGATGTCTTCTTTAGAACGATTGCTTAATGACGAATCTACTCATCAGAATCGAAACATCGCATTAAACATATGGCAAGGCATTGAAGCCATACATTTCCAAATATTTGAACTCTATGACAACCCAGAGCAACTAGGCTACGACTCCGTGCGCTTTATACAACTCGAGACTAAGCTGCGAAAGGTAATCAATACAGTTAGCACGATTGAGCAGTCTCAGCAGAACATCAGTGATCCAGAATCCTTGCCTATGCCAAAGGTCGCACTACCAAAATTCGACGGAAATCACCTCAAGTGGCAAGAATTCTATGACATATTCCTATCTCTGGTGATAAGGCGATCAATGCCTAAAATTCAAAAGATGTGGTATCTAAAAACACAACTAATAGGAGAAGCAGCAAATTTAATAAAACACTTCGCTGCCACTGAAGAAAATTTTGACGCTGCATGGACCATGGTGGTGGAGCGGTATAACAACAAAAGATTACTGGTCAACAAGCTTGTGCAAGAGCTAGTAGATACCCCAATTAAAGGCTATACCGACAACTACAAGTCGCTCCATGACAGAACCAAGGAGTGTCTTTTAGCGCTTCAAAATCTTCAGGTGGATACGAAATCATGGGATCCAATATTATGCTACCTACTACTAAAGAAATTGGACCAAGCAACGCGTCTCCGATATGAGCAAGCCCTGAAGAATCCTCGGGAGGTTCCGACAATCACAGAGTTCCTGGAATTCTTGGAAAGAAATTTCCAATCAATGGAAGTGTTCTCTGAAAAAACGCCGCACTCAAAATCAAGGGTGTGTACTTCCATCACCACAAAGCAAGTCAACAATTCATGTGTTATGTGCAAAAATGGAAATCATCCGTTATTCGCATGTACCAAGTTTCGTCAGTTATCCACATCAGCAAGACTACAATTCACTCAAAAGCAAAAATACTGTGTGAACTGTTTAAAGCCCGGTCACAACTCTAAAACCTGTATGTCAAGGGGTTGCAAGGAATGCAGCAAAAAGCACAATACATTGCTACACTTGGAGAGCTCGAATCAAGGCAATAATTCAGCAACATCATGAACGCCAGCAACAAACATTTCAAACAACAAAGATCTACAAGGCGATCACTCGTCATCTAGAAATCAAGACGCCATATCACTTACAACGTACAACCAATCCAAAAGTCCCAGCTACGTTCTTCTGAGCACAGCAATGATAAAAATACGAGCTAATGAGAAGGAGATACAATGTAGAGCACTTCTCGATTCAGGATCCCAACTGAATTTTGTCAGCGAACGTCTAGTTAAACGTCTCGGAATTTCAACTAAACCAACATCAATCTCCATTAGTGGCATCGCTTCTAGTGACACTAGGGTAACACGCCGAGTAAACGTAGCATTACATTCAAGAATCAATAATTATACCGCACGGCTTGAAGCAGCGGTCCTTCCGCACATAATTTCACCTCAACCATCACAAGTTATCAATATAGATCATTGGCCAATTCCAAAGAACATTATGCTAGCAGACCCACAATTCAACCGTCCTGACATAATAGATGTTCTACTTGGGGCAGAATTTCATCACCAACTACTGTCAGGTGGGCAGATTCAACTTGGTAACGATTTGCCCATTTTAAATAACACTTTACTTGGCTGGGTAATTTCTGGTAGAATTGGAGAACATGAATCATCAACTGCAGCATGCGGAATATGTACTGAAGACGAAGTTAATTTGGAAGAAGCTATTGCTCGGCTCTGGGAACTGGAAACTATCAGCACATCTGACAAATGTCTTTCGGTGGCTGAAAGACAATGTGAAAACCATTTTTCGCAGACTTACACCATTGACAAAAATGGAAGATTTGTGGTCAAAATTCCATTCTGCACTAGCTCAAACGCTCTTGGCGAATCCCATGGAATAGCTTTCAACAGATTTCTATCATTAGAAAGGCGATTATCAAAGTCTCCAGAACTCAAAGCTCAATATGTAAATTTCATGAAAGAATATGAAGAATTAGGGCACATGGCCCAAATAGACATAAACTCTATACAAACACCAAATTACTTCATTCCTCACCACTGTGTACTTAGACCAGAGAGTCTAACAACAAAATTACGAGTAGTTTTTGATGCCTCCACTAAAACTACTAACGGAGCTTCGTTGAATGACATAATGTATACAGGACCCATAGTACAGAGTGAATTGTTTTCTATTCTACTACGTTTTCGGTGTCCACGATTTGTCTTCACAACCGACATAAAAAAATGTACCGCCAAATAATAATGCACCCAGATGATAGAAACTTTCAAATAATTATTTGGAGAGAAAATCCCACCAAACCAATAAGGTATTATAAACTAAATACAGTCACATATGAAACGAGATCTGCACCTTATTTAGCTACAAAATGCTTAGAACAAATCGCTAAGACAAACATGATACGATACCCATATGGAGCCCAATTTTTACTCGAAAACTTCTATGTAGATGACGGTATTGGCGGAGGTGATGACTTGCCCACTGTGCTAGCAATTCAGTCAGAACTACAACACATACTGCACCAGCATGGTCTTGAATTACAAAAATGGGCAGCAAATCATCCAAAACTACTTCAAAACGTCGCCGAGGAACAACAAGAGGTTAATTTTGACTTCGATAGTGAGAACAATAATATCGTGAAAACTTTGGGCTTAACATGGATGCCACAACATGACAAACTGTGTGTGAAAATATGCCTAAGGGAGATTAACCACGTAACCAAACGCACAATTAGCTCAGATTTAGCTAGTTTGTTCGATCCTTTGGGACTACTATCGCCAATTGTAGTTACTGCAAAAATATTTATCCAAGAACTATGGCAAAAAAAGTTAGACTGGGATGAGGCTCTGCCAGAAAATCTTCATTCAACTTGGGTTACATTCAGACAAGAGTTAGAACACATAAAGGATCTAAGAATCACGCGACATATCTTCGAAGGACATGTGACATCCAACATACAAATTCATGCCTTTGCAGACGCATCAGAAAAGGCATACGGCGCAGCAGTCTACATTAGATCAACAACGAAAAATAATCAGATTATTGTGAGATTATTATGCTCAAAGTCCCGAGTAGCACCTTTAAAGCGTCAAACCTTACCCCGTCTCGAACTCTGAGCATCACTATTAAGCGCTCAGCTCACATCAAGAGTAAAGAAATACTTAAAATACAAGGATGTTCCTACTTATTTATGGACAGATTCAGAGATCGTCTTGGCCTGGATTAATTCATAATCATCATTATATCAAACATTTGTAGCTAACAGAATAGCTGCAATACAAGAATTGTCAATAGCAGAACAGTGGCGACATGTCAGCTCAAAAGATAATCCTGCAGATATTTTGTCGCGTGGCATCTCTCCAAGAAAACTCGCATCAAACAATTTGTGGTTCTACGGCCCCATATTTCTACATGGACAACAAGAGATATGGCCAAAAGAATTCTCCAAAGCAAATATTATCGATCAGAATTTTGATGCAGAGCGAAAAAAGGTAGCAGCAGCAACATCAGCGCGTGATCCTGCAGATAGTGTGATCTACAACATTAAACATAATGGCTCATTCAGAACGCTACAACGAGTAGTTGGCTACATTGTGAGATTCATCAATAATACAAGAAGGGGCAATCAACAATCCAAGCTATTATCAATTCCAGAACTAGAAAAAGCTCTTATTTTGATTGTACGGGCAATGCGACACTCAGATTTTGACGAAGAAATAAAACACCTAATGAGGTACAAGCTAGTAAGCAAAAATAGCCCATATAATAACCTTGCCCCAGTATTAGACACCAACGGCATCATCAGAGTGGGAGGAAGATTAGAAGCATCAGAGCTTCCGTATGACGCCAAACACCCTATGCTTATCCCGTATAATGACCCGATATCAAAATTGCTGATGCAAATGGTGCATGAGGAAAACCGTCATTGTGGTCCTCAGGCACTCTTATCACACACAAGACAAAAATACTGGCCAATCAAGGGAAAGTCAATGGCCCGTTCAATTGTCCAACATTGCATAAAATGCGCTAGAGCTAAACCAAAGCTTCTTACTCAAATTATGGGAAATCTGCCATCTACAAGAATCATTCCAGCTCGACCCTTCATTAACTCTGGAGTTGATTTTTGTGGTCCATTTTGGGTCCACTATAAGAGCAGAGGAAAGAGACCTCAGAAGGCCTACATCGCAGTATTGTGCTGTTTTGCTACCAAGGCAGTGCATCTAGAAAGATTAAAAAGATTCATAAGCAGACGAGGCCATTGCAAAAATTTATACTGTGATAATGCCACCAATTTTGTTGGTGCCAAAAATCAACTGGCACAGTTGTCAGAAGCAGTCTACGGAGATTCAGCTACCGAAAAAATAGATAAAGAATGTACAGCTCGAGGCATTATGTTTCATTTTATACCACCAAGATCACCTCATTTCGGAGGCTTATGGGAGGCAGCAGTAAAATCGGCCAAACATCTCCTTGTACGAAGTGTATCAACAGCATCACTAACATATGAGGAACTTGACACAGTGATCATAGAGATTGAAGGAATTCTTAACTCCCGACCCATAAGTCCGAACGACAATCCGAACGATTTGGCGGCATTAACCCCTGGCCATTTTCTCATAGGAGCGCCACTCAACTCCCAAATTGACGTAGCAGCCACCGAAAACCGAAAGAATCTTCTCACTAGATGGAAGTTAGTTACACACTTAAAATCAGAATTTTGGAGGCGTTGGTCAAAAGAGTACCTGTCAGAACTTCAACACAGACACAAATGGAACAAACAACAGGATAACATTAAATCGGGAGACATGGTAATAATAAAGGAGGACAACACAACTCCTTTACAGTGGCCTCTAGGAAGAATCGTAAAAACACACAAGGGCGATGATGGCTTCATTCGAGTAGTTGATGTCAAAACATCAAAAGGAGTTTGCAGAAGACCAATTTCTAGGTTGGCACTATTACCAATAAGTAACTCTGAAGATGACGATCCTTCCACCTTTGACGAAATCCCTCAACAAGATGGCTCGATGACCACAAGCATTCATCAGAACGAAGCCTGAATGTGACAAAAAACGGAGAAGAGTGTCGATGGGCCAAAGCATCTTCACTATTATGATGGCGATCATATTAATGCCGCTAGTATTAGGGGCACAAATACATAACAAAAGGTTTGAAAATCGTCTGGGCATACATTTTGAAGGAATTGGATCTGCCACAATTTCAACTACAGAATGGCAATTATTAGTTTACTATGACTTAAAAGAATTTTGGACTGAAGCGGCAACCTTTTCACAAGGAACACAAACCTTAAACAATCTATGCAAGCAAATGCAGGACAAAACTACATGCACAAGCCTGGTCAAGCATTTTGAACACACAGAAGCGGAATTAAAATCAGACAGCACTCTGTTGTCTGGGCGGATAAAAAAAAAGAGCAGCAATCGATCTAGTTGGAAATATCGCTCATTCACTTTTTGGTGTATTGGACTCCGAATACGCCAAAGATATGGCTGATACAATTTCTCAAATTAAGGAAAACGAAGAACATCTGCTCGATCTATTAAAGAATCAAACTTCAATTATTGACGCTACAATAAACATAATGAAATTAGATCAAGAAGCTGTAAAGAAAAAATTCGATCAAATTGATTTCCAAATTGAACAAGTACGCAATATGCTAAGTGACGATCGGCAGCAAGAAAGGATTTACCGAATTTTTTTGTCATTGTGCATACAATTAACCATTACAGCAGCGAAGCTCCAACAGACACAATCATCAATACTTGATATTTTAACAAACACTCATCATGGTATTATAAGCCCACTACTCTTGACTCCTCATCAATTACAGCAACAAGTAAGGAAAATCAAAATGCATCTTAGCGAATCACTGGAACTGCCGGTAAATCAGGAAAATACGTTACAACTATACAAACTCATGAAGGTTAAAGGAGGGCTCACTGACAATATAGTAGTTTTCAGTATAACATTACCACTAGTTCAACGTGAACGGTATGAAATATTTAATATTATCCCAGTGCCAACGTGGATCAATGACACATTAGTAGCAATACAACCATGTGCACCTCTTTTAATCATTAACACTGCTCTCAATCAATATTTTACCATTAGCAAATCTGAACTCAGCTTATGTTCACTCATCACAGAAAATAGATATCTGTGCTCTAAAGGTCAAATAAGGCATCAAGATGGCTCATCAACATGTGCCTGCGAGCTGAGTTTATTTCACAACAACACCCAATCAGACTGCCCAGTACAGCAAATGAAAAACAAAGAAGTTTGGATCCCCCGTCATCATCAAAACAAGTGGATATATTCAGTTTCAAGTTCATCCCAGGCAACAGCACTATGCAAAACGGAAATCACACAATTCACACTTGAAGGATCTGGCTTGCTTGAATTGGAACCAGAGTGCAACTTTAAATATAAATTCACGACGTTGAGTGGACAAAACCTGATATCCAGCAAGTTTGAAAAATCATATACCAGCTTCTGGGAACTCACGCAACAACGACATGAAGAACGCATCAAACCATTGTTACCAAAAGAAGATGCGAATCAATATATTTCCCAAGTTAAAAATTTAACAGCTCTTCAAAAATCATTAGAAACACAAGAAATATTAAGACTTCCAAACAAACTTGAAGCTCACAATTATCATCACATGACGGTTGGGTATACATCATTAGTGATTGCCTTTAGCATTATCACATATTTACTAGTAAAACAAAGGTGCAAACAACGGTCAACTCCAATTTCAGCACCTCACAAGCAACAACCAGACTCAGACTTCACCGTTCACATATAATAACCAACACAACCTTCAATAATAACCCTACAGCAAGAAATATTTTGAGCTGCACTCAACGGGGGGAGGATGTTAATGCACGAGCATTATTATTTAAGTTCAATAAACTTCAATACTTTAAATTATTTAAGTTTAATAAAACGTTAGCACTTTTTAAGTTTAATAAACTTCAGCACACTTTTAATTATTTAAGTTTAATAAACTTTAGCACACTAAATTATTTAAGTAAACGTCAGCACACTTGTTCTAAATTAAAACATTTTTTTTTATTACAAATTATTTTTATTTTTTATTCTTTTCTTTCACTATTGTAATTTAATATGGCACACGTTTAACACATTTATTATTGCAATTTAATTTGTTGTGCAAAGTAATCATATTTCTTTCATAAAATTAGTATATAAGACTAAGAAATTTCTGAATAAAACAACTCTTACTTTGAAACTAAAAGAAAACTGTCTTTTTCAATTAAGAGCTAGCAACACGGTTCAAGTGCTGTTGTTGCGCCAATTAAATCAATTCACTTCCAGGTTAAAGTGCTTGAGAAGTTATATAAAAAATCATTATTCAAAACCCTTGAAGTAATCTTCCCATTTCTTTGAGCTACAAGTGCTTGGAAGAAAGCCCAAGGCGAAGATTCTTAACAGATTGCGTTTTCACTACTATGCAGGGTAAATTTTTTCGGCTGTTAACTGAAAATTTGCTGTTTGAATATTATCAATATCCATTTGAACGGTTCTATTTGAAGAATTTTGAGTAGATCTACTATTATTATCACTAATTATATTTCTGTTTCCTATATTATTATTGTTACTGTTATTGTAATTATTATTATTGTTGTTATCATAATTATTATAGTTACTACTATTATAATTATTAGTGTATATATATATATATATATATATATATATATATATATATATATATATATATATATATATATATATATATATATATATATATATATATATATATATATATATATATATATATATATATATAATATATCTATATATATATAATATATATCTATATATATATATATATATATATATATATATGTATATATATGTATATATATATATATATATATATATATATATATATATATATATATATATATATATATATATATATATATATATATGTATATATATGTATATATATATATATATATATATATATATATATATATATATATATATATATATATATGTATATATATGTATATATATATATATATATATATATATATATATGTATATATATATGTATATATATATATATATATATATATATATATATATATATATATATATATATATATATATATATATATGTGTATATATATATATATATATATATATATATATATATATATATATATACATATATATATATATATATATATATATATATATATATATATATATGTATATATATATATATATATATATATATATATATATATATATATATATATATATATATATATATATATATATAAGTTATGCGGATTTAAATTAAAAGACGCGGTTTGCTGTTGTACTGAAGTAACTCTAACTCTTTATTAATTTCTTTCTTATTTTATACAAATTTTGTGCTTATCTTTACGGTTTTTAAATAATTTACAAATTTTTACTTGGCCTAATTTAATGTTGCTGGTTTACAGCTTAATTGCAATACTAATTAATCAGCAAAATAAAAGCATTTTCTTATTTTGTGAATTCAAAATTTTAATTTTAATAAAGTACAATTCTCTCTTTTGATTTGTTGTTTTTATTGTTAAATAGTTTGATATTTATATTTTAATTAAAAAGTATTCAGTGTGGTTTTTATGTTGTTATGGTTGTGTGTAGTGGTTGGATTTGTTATTAGGCGTATTCACTAGAATACGATGTTTGAATATGTGTATTTCCTAGAATATGATAACTCCCCCCTTTTTAAGCATCAGCGTCCCGCTGATTAAGTGTTATGGATAATTTATTTTAATTTCAGGGAATTCTGCGAGAGTTGGAAATGTTAATGTGTTTTGATGATTTTTACACCTAGGGTACAACTGAAGCACCAATATTACTGAAAACCCTAAGCAAAGTAATACGAAATTCGAACTTATAGAGACAATGCCATTATAGGAGAGATTATCTACATGTCTTATATTTTTTAAGTGAAGATGGTGGAGGTATTGTAAGTCCAATTTTACCTCCTTCTCGGTTAAGTTTCCCTGTAGTACAGGTGGAAGAATTTGAGTGGTTGTTGTTTGCCAATTCGAGTATGTGGCATCATTAAGAGCTATTGTTTCATTAAAGAAGTTTATGATAAATGTACCATTTAGACTTTGAGTAAAATTACTGTATGTAATATTCCCTATATAATTTGTTAAAAACAGTGTGCTTTCTGACAAAACTTCAACTATTGGCCGATTTTCCATTTGGTATTCGCAGGTTGCATTTTCCCCATTAAGTAGGTTAGCTATACAACGGTCTGATCCCAAACTTTCGACTTGGTTTAACTTGCAGACTGTTATGCCATCGATTGTTAGGCATTTCTGCTTAATACCGTATTTTATTGTGTGAGATACTAGTAAATTAGTAAACCTGAGGTAAATTCTCTTATTATTGTTGACTCTAGAACGAATGATTATATTGTTATACACCGTATCGTCTGTTTGTGGTAATGATACAACATACAGGAGAAGGGAATTTTTTATGACCATTGAAGGTTCAGCGAACTGGAGAGCCTCCATCTCATTTCTATATGGGAGTGTTTCCGTTTGAGAAAGAATATTTGAAATGTCACCTTTGTTCAGTATCTGGGAATGCACTATCCCGCTTTTCGCAAGCTGACTCGCCATTACAATTTGGGCTATTTCCTCCTTTACCAATCCTAGTCTGTTAAAGAGTGTTTGCGCGTATTTAGTAGTATCATTGCTATTTACTTTGGTTAAGATTCTATTGTAGTCGTCCAAAAGGTTGTTTGTAGTTTTCATCAAATATTCGTTTATTGTGTATTGCCTATTGTTGTTGTTAATGACATTGTTCGTGCGGTTGAGAATGTTATCCCAATCTGTAGCGTCCGGGTTACCGGCTATCCACTTCCAGGCAGAGCCTATCCAATTAATAGACCTCTTGTGTTTTGTTGGATTCTTGACGTGGAGCTGATTTAGAAGGTTCTCTATTCCAGTAATTTGGTGTTCTATCTGTAGGCATAGTGTTCCTTCAATCTGTATCTGGTAGCGGACTACTGCTTTTATATCTTCGACTATCTTCTCATACTCTCTGAGGTTGATCATATGTATCACTTTAAAGTTTCCATTACTGATTTTTCCAATGCCTTGCTTAACCACTACCAGAGGACTATTGTATTCGTACACGTCCACAGTTGCGTTAGTGCCGCAAATTATTAGTCTGAAAAAGAAATATTTGTCAATTTTTTTAGATGGGACTTGTGAACCCTTTTATTGTCAATTGTAGTAATTGTAGCACTATTATCCTTCCCCACTGTTTGTTTAGCGTATAATGGCTTATCTTTTGATTTATCTGTTTATTCCTTTTGAAAACTATGTCCCCTGGTTTATATTCCTTTGGTTTTGACTTACGATTTTGCCTGTACAGTTGAAATTTTTGATTCCTTTCGATCTCATTTCTTAAGTCAGTGTTAACTATTTCTTTAAAATTGGCTAAATTTTGATAATTAATTCTATTTGTCCTTCCAAAAAAAAACGTCGGCTGGTTTCTTCTTTGTGACCGAGTGCACCGTATTATTGTATCTGTCTACTGTAATGGTTATCAATTCCTTTAAGGAGTAGTCAGGATACTCTTCGCGAAGACATCTTAACATTTCAATTATTGTTGAGTGAACTCTTTCAATAGTACCATTTACTTCACTCTTTTGTGGAGGTGCAAAATAGGTTTCAATTCCCAGGCCTTCTATATAGTTAAGTACTATGGGGCTAATAAAACTACCTTCGTTATCCATTACAATCACTCTTGGTGCGGAAAAGTAATGGAGTAGTTTAATAATTTTTTCTCTAATATGTAAAACGGATTTATTTTTTATGTGAAAAAATTTTACGAATTTTGAGAATTTGTCCACACATGTTATAAATTTCTCGCGTTGGATTTCCATTATGTCAATGTGCAGTATTTCTGTAGGATACGATGGAATTGGAGTTGGTTGAATTTCAGGATTTGGAGGGTGTCTGTCGTATTTATTTTTCCTGCAAACTTCACAAGACTTAATAAAAGATCTGATTAGTTTGTGAGAGGTTTTGCCACTTGTGCAAAATCTCTTATAAATCGTCTATAGTAAGACGCAAGACCGAGGAAGCTTTTCAAATCCTTGAGGTTCTTTGGTGGTGGAATATTTTGTATTGCCGCAATTTTTGCTGGATCAGGTTGTATTCCAGCGTTGGATACAATATGACCAAGAAATTCTACGCTTGTCTGTAGAAATTTAGATTTTTCAAGATTTAACTTCAAATTAGACTTGTTGAGCAAAAAAAAAACCTTTTCCAGATTTTCGATGTGTTCTTTTCTGTTTTTGCCAAACACTATGATGTCGTCGATGTAAACATAGCAGGCTTTTCCTAGTAATGGATGAAGGACATCATTCATCATTCGCTGGAATATTGCGGGTGCGTTTCTTAGGCCAAAAGGAAGTCTTAAAAACTCGAACTTTCCGTTGTTTGTAGAGAATGCAGTTTTTTCTATATCTCTGTCTCTCATTTTTATCTGATGGAAACCAGAAGTCAAATCAAGTGTCGTAAAGTACTTACTTCTTCCCAGATTAGAGAGTGTGTTGTTAATATCGGGAATTGGATACGCGTCCGGAATCGTTACCGCATTTAGTCTTTTAAAATCCACAACTACTCTATATTGTTTGTCACCATTAGGCTTGGGTTTCTTTTCTACGATCCACAAAGGTGAATTGTACGGACTCTTCGAGGGTCTTATTATACCGTCTTTGATCATTTTTGCAATTTGTGCCTCTACTTCCGATCTTAAGTGACTCGGATATGGGTATGATCTTGTATATATAGGTTCGTCTGTTGTTGTCCTTATTTCAGCGCGGACATTAGTTTCGACAGTCCCACAATCGGTTACTGGTCCAAATAG
>OY812999.1:67141275-67151275 GCA_963681545.1 Germaria angustata | reverse complement strand
TTTGAAAATTCTTATAAAAAACTCAAATATCATATGAGAACTATAAAAATATAATAATAGTACGCGTAGAACATATATTCTATATTATTCTTTTTATTATTCTTAGAACCTTTTATACACTTTATTTATACGAGTTAGAGAGTAATGAGCGGTAATTCCGTTAATAAATTTTCTGTAGCAGTTCCCACCTTTTTTAAAAAAAAGTTTGTTAAAATTATTTGAATTCCGTTAAACGTTAAATTTATCTTTTGAAATGCAATTATGGTAGTGCATGCAATAACATACATTTAGAACACAACATTGTACTAAATTTAACATTATAATAAATTAAAGTTTTGATTTAAAATAAGTGCTATAATGAAGTACAGTGAAGAATGTTTTTGATGTAAAAGAAAGAAAAATGGAGATTCAGTAGTTCATAGTCTTTCTAAGAAAAAACAAGGTTTTTATTGTTACGATAGTGTGACCATCACAATTGGTGACCCTGACAATCCCCAATACCTTCAACGCCGAATATCACTATGAACCACGACAAGCAAGAACAAAATCTGGGACAACCTCCTGCACAAGCATCAACAACTCCTAGTAAATCTTTTGTTCACAAAGAAAATAATACCATCGTTAACAGAGTGTCAGTTAAAGTGCCTCCATTTTGGCCAGAGCAGCCTGAAATATGGTTCGCACAAGTAAAAGCCCAATTTAATATTTCTGGTATAAACAGTGATATATCTAAATTCAATACTGGGGTTGGTCAGACCTTGACCTTTGGCCAGTTACCCATAGAACTTAATATGTTACTACCCAATACCTGAAATAACAGGGCAACGGGCGTGCATATAAGTAACTAAGGTAGTAGCTTTGCCTATGCTTGTCTGGGTAGAGGTGCTACCGATACCTCAGGTTTGCACGGGACCTAAAATCGGAGGTGTTTTTAACACAAAGCCGACCAGAGTCCCATCTGGTGCCACGGGAACCAGTAGCCCCTAGGACTTGTCCCAGACTGGTTATTGGTGAGGCCCCTTCGGGGATCACGTGGTGGCTGTGGTTAAAACCCAAAGATACGCGGGAAGAGTTATGGGTCGGATGAGTGTGTCTGCAATATGGTGCTAGTGACCGATTGTAGATGCTCTCTTCAGACCATATATCTCTATGTGCTGTTGCTATTCGAGAGAGCAGCCCTGGTGGTTGCGGTTGGTGAGTGCCCATTAAGATAGGGGGCATCTTACTGCTGTGCTATTGGGGTGGTAGGAGGTTAGGTAGCTCCAGTACTTTAGCAAGGTGTCTGTACATGGTTCTACAGCCTGTACAGAATTTGCTACCAATGTCGTCCCTATTAGGGGCACATGTAGAACCTCACCCTGTATGTGCCTCTGGAAGGGACGAGGGGGACGGTGGTGAACGGCTTTATTCACGCAGTGCGAAGAGCACCGTCAGGTTAAGTTTATGACAGGTACTGACGTAAAATCGTTGACATATTTGTAGTAAAGCATCTACACCAACAAATGTAGTGCCATTATCACTATACAAATCGGAACAACATCCTCGAACCGATGTAAAACGCTTCAAGGATGCAATGAACGACTCAGTGGTCATGTCACTGACCAACTCCACATTGATAGCGCGGGTAGCCATACAGATGAAAAGTGCAACGTAGCCCTTGTAACTTTGTAGCTTTTTAGCATGCGTAGTCTAATCCTACATGCAAAAATGGCAGGGTAGGATTACATCTCTCACGCGGAAGATCACCCATAATTTGCTGCACTCGTTTACAGGTTTGTCGAAAACAGGGCATGCAGCTTTTGATTACTTTCTTTACGCTAGTGCATCCATCAATCACCCAAAATTGGCGCCGAACTGCTGCGAGAGTAGCTTGAGTTCCTCCATGCATAACACGTTGATGAGCGTTAATTATTAACAAGGTGGTCAGTGGATTATTTTTTGGTAAAATCATGGGACATTTTTCGTTGTACGGTATATCTGCATTTTTTAGACGACTGCCGAGTCGCAAAATATCTTCGGAATCTAGTGTTGGATTCAATTTAAAAAGTTTGCTGCGTCTGTTGAGGCACTCATTTTGCTGAAGGATTAGAAACTCCTCTTTAAATTCAATACGCTGAACCAAGCTGATTAATTTTTTAAGTGCGGTATACCTTTCGGACTAGTC
Source organism: Germaria angustata (assembly GCA_963681545.1). Classification (NCBI taxonomy): domain Eukaryota; kingdom Metazoa; phylum Arthropoda; class Insecta; order Diptera; family Tachinidae; genus Germaria; species Germaria angustata. The sequence goes on along the minus strand of OY812999.1, from coordinate 67,149,111 downwards.
GCAAAATGAACTTGAGTTCGCTGATGTTTTTTTGCAATTTTTAAAAAAGCGAAAACACCATGCTACAACTGCGAGCAATTTATTTAGATCTGAAAAGCGTTCAAAGAGATTATACAAATTAGGTATAATTTGAGAAGTTAATGCCTGTACGCCCTTAGACTCTAGAACTGTCGTTAAAGTGTCAAACGTAAATGCATGCAGGCCACTTTTCTAAAATTAACCACGAGGGCCCGTGCCACCAGGATGGACGATCAATAAGCTGCTGCACGGAAATACCCCTGGAAGCACAATCTGCCGGATTTTGGTTAGTGGGCACATACCTCCAGCTGTAAGATCTTGTATTAATGCCACACGGTTGGCAACAAATTCCTTGAACTTTATTGGAGGGGATCGAATCCAGCACAGCACCGTTGTAGAATCGGTCCAAAACACTGATGAGGTGTTAGGCAGTGAATGTGCTTCTTTAACCTTTTTTTTAGCAACTTTGCAGCTAAGACTGCTGCACACAGTTCCAGGCGCGGTATTGTCAATTTTGTAAGTGGTGCTACTTTCGTTTTTGCCATGACCAAATTCACTGAAGTGACGTTTTTTCTGACTTATCGCACATAAACGCAAGCCGCGTAAGCAAACTGAGACGCATCAGCAAAAGTGTAAAACTCAATTGTGCTATCGTTAGTCATTTCGAGCCATCATTGTATGCGCAAGTCAGGAAATTGTTGCAGTTCCGCTCGGAAGCATTGCCAAGTTTGAGCATCTTCTGGAGGTAGTGGTAATGCAGTTTAATCAATGGTAATTACTTGTATGTTTTTGTATATGGCATTTGGGGTTACAAAATGCTGCCCAAACGTTTCAACGTTACATTGATTATGTGCTACGAGGGTTGGATTTCACGTTTGCGTATATCGATGACATTTTAGTAGCCTATGCAGACAAAAAACAGCATGAAAAAGATTTACGTGATTTGTTTGACAGATTAAGAAAAGGAAACCTGTCAATAAACGCCGACAAGTATAAACACGGTCAAACAGAGCTTGAATATATATATATATATATATATATATATATATATATATATATACATATATATATATATATATATATATATATATATATATATATATATATGTATATATATATATATATATATATATATATATATATATATATATGTATATATATATATATATACATATGTATATATATATATATATATATATATATATACATATGTATATATATATATATATATATATATATATATAATATATATATATATATATATATATATATATATATATATATATATATATATATAATATATATATATATATATATATATAATATACATAAATATATATATATATATATATATATATATATATATATATATATACGTATATATATATATATATATATATATATATATAATATATATATATATATATATATATATATATATATATATATATATATATATATATATATATACTGTGAGCGTCAAAATAAAGTAAACACCCCATGTTATATTAATACTATATTTATTATAGAGAGATATAAACAGTTCTGCAGTAAAAAATTATTCAGAATTCATCGACAATTACAGCTTAATTTAGTACATAAAAACAATGAGAAAAAAATTAGGTACAGAAAAAATATTTAACTTTTCCTATATGTTTAACAGTTTTTACGCGTCACTATAAAGTAAACAGTTCTTAGTTATCAATATAATTTCATTACTAATATTTCGTCTGTTTTCCTTTTGACTTTATAACAGCCTCAAGTCTTCGAGGCATTGAGTCGACCAGCTTTTTTGTAAAGTCTGGTGAAATTTTCCGCCTTTCTTCTTGCAGGACCACCTTTAAGTCATCCTGCGAAGAAATATTCCGTTCTCTGAATTTTTTGTCAAGATGTTTCCACACGTGTTCAATTGGGTTAAGGTCTGGGGATTGCGGAGGATGATCAAACGTTTTGGGTGTACGGTATAGCAACCATTCCTTCACAATTTTGGAGGAATGCTTAGGATCATTATCCTGTTGAAATATCCATTTCTGCGCCAAGCCCAATTTCTCAACACTAGGGCCTACATTTTTTTTTCAAGATATCAAGATAATCTTCCTTCTTCATTGTAGAATCTATAAATACTAGATTACCTACCCCAGAGCCCGCCATACATCCCCAGACCATCAAGGAGCCTCCACCATGCTTCACTGTTTTTATAACACACTTATCATCAAAGGCTTCGTTTTTACTTCGCCATATTTTTGGAGGTTTTTTGGCACCAAAAACCTCAAATTTACTTTCGTCGGTGAAAAGAATGCTTCGCCAAAAATCTTGAGGCTCATTTAAGTATTTTTTTGCAAAATTCACACGTTTACACTGGTTCACCTTCGATATGTACGGTTTTTTTCGTGGTACTCTGCCATGTAGGCCATTCTAATGAAGCGCTCTCTTAACTGTGCTAGCACTTACGGGCTCACCTGAGCTTTGTGTAATATCTTCTGCTATTTTTACAGCAATAGAAGTCGGATTTGCTTTAACCTTTCTTACTATAGCTCTCACTTCTTGGTCGGTTAGCCGCTTCAGCCGCCTTGAGGCAGGCAAATTCGTCAGTGTGTTGTATGTGGCTTGTTTGTCGATAATCTTTTTTGCTGTGCAATGATTCCTACCGATGATTTGCTTATCTCTCGCAAAGATTTACCCTTTTTGTGTAAATCTATTACGATTTTACGTACTTCAATTGAGGTTTGCTTTGCCATTTCAATATTTTATTGCTTTACGCTGTTTTTTATACTTTTCGCTTATAAAATTTATGCTTCTTTATTATTTCTAACGGTTCTTATCCGTTATGTAGCTAAGCATTGCGGTGTTGTCACCACTTCCAATTTTTGAGACATTTTGTGAGACTGTTTACTTTATATTGATGCGTAAAAACGGCTACATACATAGAAAATTTGTAATATTTTATTAAAAGGCCAATTTTTTCCTTATTGCGTTTATGCATTAAACTACGCTTTAATTATAAATTATTTCTCAAACAGTTGTTTTTGTCAAATTAGTTTTTATTTCCCTATACTAGATATAGAATTAAAATAATATAAGGTGTTTACTTTATTTTGACGCTCACAGTATATATATATATATATATATATATATATATATATATATATATATATATATATATATATATATATATATATATAATATATATATATATATAATATATATATAAATATATATATATATATATATATATATATATATATATATATATATATATATATATATAATATATATATAATATATATATAAATATATATATATATATATATATATATATATATATATATATATAATATATATATAATATATATATATAAATATATATATATATATATATATATATATATATAAATATATATATATATATATATATATATATATATATAATATATATATAAATATATATATATATATATATATATATATATATATATATATATATATATATATATATATATATAATATGTATATTGTAATGATTGTTATAGTTTATATTAACTGTTGTCAATTATGATGTTAATTTTACTTTAGTTATTATTAATATTATACACGGTGACTTGCAATGATTCACTTGTACGGAACGCCATCTATATTTCATAAGTTATTACTATATTTATTATAAGTAACTTCTTAAGCAACTCTGTATGAATTGCAGCCAACATGCCAATATGATGGCTGTCGCCATTTTTAGTAAGCATTCTAAAAAAAGGCATTAATAAAGAACAGACGCAAAGTTTTGCCATTACATCGTCAGAAGTGGGATCATCCAAAATAAAAAATAAAAAAAAAGTACAACGATGGAAGCAAAATTAAATCGACGACAACTGCAAGATGCATTGAAATTTGTAGGAATATCGACAACAACTAAGTGTTCTACTGATGGACTTCGCAGAATTTTTTCTGAACACCGAAATGCGGTGGAAACCGCATTAAAGGAAAACCCCACCATTATTGCCATCGAGATGGACAAGAAAGCTGAGGCAAACTATACCGACGCTCTTTACAACGATGGGAATAAAACCTCCGCCGACATAAAAAATTCCCTAGAAACCACCACCCCAGATTTTTCTGCAAACACTCCGCTTATTGTTGCTTCAGATTCAGCTGCCACCACTACTACGAATTATGTAATCCCTCCGACCAACACCGCTCTCAGTTCCTCCGCTACGACATGTCCAAAACTAGATTTTTCTACAAACACTCCGCTTATTGTTGCTTCAGATTCAGCGGCCACCACTACTACGAAGTATGTAATCCCTCCGACCAACACCGCTCTCAGTTCCTCCGCTACGACATGTCCAAAACCTCAATCGACAGAGAATTATTATTTTTTTTTTACAACATAGGGATGTGGAACATAGATAACTTAAGACTATAATGTATTGTCTTAAAAACAAAAGCAATTTACAGCACCACGCTTTAACAATAAAATGGAAAATATAAATTAACAATGTGTAATAATATAAAAGTTTATATGCCTTTGCTCCCGGGGCTAACATAACTAAAGAGGAAAACTCTTAAAATACACTTAAACCTACCTTAAAAGCAAATAAAATAAAAAAAAAAATAATAATAATAATCAATCGACAGAGGCTATAAGGCCCGGTTAGCCGAACGTTCACGTTAGCTAATGTAAGGAACGTTTGTTTTTGGCATATGAAATCAATGCAAATGCTTATCCAAATTAAATGTCACGTTGACGGAACGGCTCAACCTGTATAAAATAGAATTTCATAACGTTTTTACGTGACATTTGTATACCAGTGATGGCACTATTACACAGTTCTACGTCAGCCGCTGTCCCCTCTGCCCTTGCAAATGTTCTAGCTGCCGACCGTCCACATGCAATAACCCTCACGCCATTAACAGGAAATATTGGAAATTTACCGACGGCTAAGAAAATTACTACCGCCGCCGAAAACGAACACCCTCCGAACTCTGATGTTATTTACGCATCGATGCCGCCAGTGAATGATGAAATTAACAAAACAGAAGCAGAAAAACTAGATGAAGAAATAGAAATTTTACGCCGACGTCATGAAGTTTTACGTTTGCGCAGGGAAATAGAACAAATGGAACAAAGCATAGCAACTGATTCACATAAATCCGCCTTTCCTGAACGTATGGTATCTTTTCAAGAAATCGAACATGCCATAATAAAATTTAGTGGAGACGATCATACGTATGGAATTTTTGAGTTCTTTCGGAATCTGGAAGAAGTTTTGGAATATGTAAAAGCTGATGAACTTCTTAAGTTCTTAACCTTACGGAACTCTTTAATTGGTTCAGCACGTCTAATGCTTGGAAGAGGGGCGATGACATATGCAGAGTTGAAAACAAAACTTATCAAAGAGTTTGGACATACGGTAAGTCGCCAAGAAATTTACAACACGCTGCGCCGACGAGTTAAAAAACCCGATGAAAGTGTCCGCCGATATGTCATGGAAATGGAATCCATTGCAATTCGGAGTGATGTCAGCGACTTTGAGCTTGTAGCGTTTGTACAAGAGGGGTTACAAGGTCGTGTGACAGATTTTATTCTTTTTGCGGCCGCTAAAACTATGGATGATGTTAAAAATGCTATTCATATGTATGAACAGCGACAAAGCGTAAGAGGTGGTGGCGATAGTTTTACAAAAAATAAAACAAATGCAATCGAAATAAAGGCTAATGCGCCAAAAACAAACAACGAGGGGACACGCTGTTATAATTGTTCGCGAATGGGACACATCAAACCTCAATGCCCTTATGAGGAGCGCCCAGTTGGTGTTTGCTTTAATTGTTGGCAAACAGGACATGACAGCAAGTCTTGCAATAACATCAAACGCATACAGAGGCTGAAAACAACAATCGCTGCTGTGAGTGAAGACCATTTAGCCGCCGACGTGGATACAAACTCTGTTAATTTTATTAATACGGTACGTTTAAGATTTTTAAATTTAAATAATGTACATTTAAGTGATTTTAAATTTATTCTATCTATTTTCGATACTGGCAGTCCGGTAAATTTGGTACGCGTATCTGAGGTTCCATTTAATATTAATAAAATCGAAACTCGAACAAAATTTCAAGGTCTTGGTAGGACAACAATATGTAGCTTCGGAAAACTTCAATCTGAAATTTCTTTTGGAAATCAAATCCATTTAATCACTTTACTCGTTGTACCTGACGAGACTTTACCAATTCCCCTATTATTAGGACGAGATTTTCTTTGTAAATTTAACATTGGCCTATGTCAATTTGGCAGATTATTGAATTTTGAGAATAAAAGCGAAAATGAAAAACAAACTACGTCTGAAAATTTATTTTTTTGTGCAATTGAATCAGATATATCTGAAGATGTAACTGAGACATTGCTTAATGATTCGAGCTCTGCTACAATGGTTTACCAAGACAATTTGGTGGAGTATCTAAACTGCGACATGAAAACAATTGAACGACAACCATTGTCAACATTCGAGTTTGCTCTAAGTCATATTATGGCTATGGATATAGGCCAAGAATCTGATGGATTGGACATCAATCCTAGGTTAGGCAGTCGTGAAAAAGAAATTATAAGGAATGTAATTGAGCAACAGTATTTGAAGGGTGACACTGAGATTTCACCGTATGATTACAAGATGACGATTAAATTAAATAGTGAGAATCGTTTTTATTTTAGGCCCCGTAGGTTAGCTGTTGCCGAACGTACAGCTCTTAGAAAAATTATTAGTGAATTATTAGAGAAGGGTGTAATTTGACAGAGTGAGTCGCCGTATGCTTCACCCGTCGTAATGGTTTTAAAAAAGAATGGGGAGTATCGTAAATGTGTGGATTACCGAACGTTAAACAAGATTACAGTGCGCGATAACTTTCGATTACCCCTTATCGAGACATGTATGGAATACTTAGGTAATAATAGGTACTTTTCCACTTTAGACTTGAAAAACTGATTTTTTCATGTGAAACTGGACGAGGAATCTAAGAAATACACTTCGTTTGTGACACCCGATGGACAGTATGAGTACAATCGCATGCCATTTGGTCTGAAAAATGCACCAGCCGTCTTTCAAAGATATATTTACTGTGCACTGCGTGATTTGATTGAATCAGGGAAGATAATTGTTTACCTCGATGATATATCGATAGCAACTCCGAATTTCAAAGAACATTGCGTTGTATTATCAGAAGTTTTAGGACGACTATCAATTTTAGGCCTAGAACTAAACTTTAAGAAGTGCAGATTTGCTTATGACACCATAGATTATTTAGGTTACGCGGTGGATGAAAATGGTATACGCCCTAACGATTCACACTTACAGGCTCTAGCACGATATCCCCCACCAGAGAATTTCAAACAATTACAATCATGCCTTGGGTTATTCTCATATTTTCGAAAATTTGTGAAAGACTATTCGAAGATCGCACATCCTCTCCTACGTTTACTGAGAAATGGGAAAAATTTTAATTTTGACGAATCTTGCAAACAATCATTCTACGAGCTGAAGGAAAAATTAACGACACCACCAGTTTTAGCCATATATAATCCGCAAGCTGAAACTGAATTACACACTGATGCAAGCAAAGTAGGATTTGGGGCTGTGTTGTTACCAAAACAGAAGGATGGAAGGTTTCACCCAGTTTTCTTTTTCTCAAAAGCTACTACTGCATCAGAATCCCGAATGCACAGTTTTGAACTCGAAACCCTGGCCATTATTCATGCCTTGAACAGCTTTGATATTTACTTAAGAGGTATTCCCTTTAAAATAGTTACCGACTGCAATGCTCTTGCTCTTA
>OY812999.1:66996275-67136275 GCA_963681545.1 Germaria angustata | reverse complement strand
TTAATATTGCTCTTGAACAGTTGTTTAATCAATCACTGGGCCCAAAACCTGTTGGAATCTTAAATCAAAGATTTGATCTCGGAACAATGTATAGAAAGAAGAAAGGCAAGTGTATTTAAGCAAGGTTGAAAAGAAAGTAAAAATTAAAAAGGAACGTAAAAAAATGTATAAAGTGTACTACATTAGTATAAAGCCAATAGTTCTTTTGCATTTCGTAGTGAGAAATAACAATAAAAAGCCATATTACCCCACTGCTATCTAATAAGTAAGTAAGTATATCTTAACTTTTTCTTTCTGTTATAGTTCGCTTCCATATTGCACATCTGTATGAAATTCAATCTAAATATAAGCTTGCCAAAGAGGCATATGAACAACTACTTGTTGAAAAAGAGCTGACGTTAGATTTAAAAGCAGTTATATACAGGCAACTTGGTAAAGTACAATCTGAATTGTATTTATTGCGTTTTATAAATTACCTTCTTCGTGATTTCAGGGTGGATGCATCACACCTCAGAATATTTTGGAGATAAAAGACAACGAGAATCATACGCAATATTTTATTTACAAAAAGCAATTGAGGCAAACCCGAAATCCGGACAATCGTTATACTTACTAGGTAGATGTTATGCAGGAATAAATAAAGTACACGATGCTTTCATAGCTTACAGAAATTCCGTAGAAAAAAGTGAAGGAAATGCCAATACATGGTGTTCTATAGGGTATACGGTTCAGTCTTCTTTATTTTAATTTCGTTTTTAACTATCATTTCGTTTTTAATTTTAGTGTCTTATATCAGCAACAAAATCAACCAACAGATGCACTGCAGGCATATATCTGTGCTGTTCAACTGGATAAAAATCATAAGGCCGCTTGGACAAATTTAGGTATATTGTATGAGAGTTGCGGACAGCCAAAAGACGCTTTCGCTTGCTATTTGAACGCAGCAAAAAGTTCTCAAAAGGTAACAATCGAATGTATGTACATATACTTGTTTCGAAATAAAAAAAAAAAATTAAAGTAATTTGACGCATTACTATCATGATAGAAGATGCAATATATCGAGGCCGGAATATACATAAGTAAATGTATGTTTAACATTTTCTTCACAACTCGTTACTGCTTGCTTACGTGAAGAAACAGCCAACAATTTGCAGGAAGCATTCGCGCGCAACAGAATATTTTACTATTTCAAAAAGTTTTTGGTATCTTTTCCGCGGGAAATGTATTTAATTGACAACAAGATATACTAAATTTAGTTTTTTATTAGGGTCCCTTACAGTTTACAACTAAAATTTAAAAAATTTTAATTTTAGCAGCGAATATAATAGTGACTAAAATATTTACTTGTCTGTAAAAATTGTAATGGTTTTACACAATCCCTCTCCAGTTCACCCATTCGTTCTGAACGATCCGAACGCTTTTTTTATATGTAGTTTGACGTCTCTATTTTTGAGAGAGAGAGAGAGAGAAAGAGAGTAAATTTAATGCGGAGCAATTTTTGCTTGAATTGGTTTAATTTTAATTATCGTCCCGAACGATTGAACTGTGCTGCCAGATATATGAATTTTTTATGCAAAATTGAAATGAGCTGCCACATCATATTATATGTACAATGTATGTATAATAATATACAGAGTATATTTGTAAATTTTTTATATTTATTTAACAAAATAGCTATTAGAACATGCACTCGACTTTTATTCATTTATATACTTTTCATTTTATTCAAATCTCTTTAATTTAGACCATAGCAAATTGCAATCATCTGCCGCTGTGCTGCCTACTTGTAAAAGTAACACACGTCATTTACGGAGTTGTTCCATATGATAGCTTTGCTTCTCCAGAACATTTGTTCGATGGGCGTGAATCTTTTGTGAGCAAACTCAGTAAACTAAAATTGTCTCACAACAAAAATTTCATTATGAAAGAATGGGTGAATCCACCTTTAGGCTTTGAAAAAAACTTTTTATACATACTGTCTGAGTGTAAACAAATGGGCAGTTTTAAAAAAGAATTGAAGAGATTTGCTTCAAGATACTCAAAATCATTTTAATAAATGAACCTACCTACAACTACTGAAGGCCTATAACGTTGTTATACTTAAGTGCGATCTGTTATAAGAAAGATCTGTGTTAGGTTATGTTCTGAGTCGAACCGAAGAAAAGCGCTGAGCTAGCTACGAGTTTTCCATTCAACAGTAAAGCAAAAGACCACAATTAGTTATTTCACAGTTTTACCAAATATTTTTATTTAGTTCTCTTCACAATTCATTTAATTTACAACTAGATTTATTAATCAATCTTATATTATGGGTTCTACTATGCTATCGGAAGAAACCAACTGAGCGTAAGCCCAATGACAGAAGAGAACAAAAAAGGGAAGTTAATATTAATACATTGTGTACGATCACCTGTCACATTTAAGGTTAATTCACAATACAGTCGACTCCGCTTTACTGGAAATAACCAAAACCCAATTTTCTTTTCAGTTATCCGATTTTTTCTCTAAAACGTAGTTCGGAGTACTGAAATTTGTTACAGTTAAGCGTACTGCTTAAAATCTGTAAAACAATATTTTTTATATCAAATCTGTATATTTTTTACGTCATAAAAATTCTATTAAAAAAACATATTCATATTTTTTAATTATTTTTAAAACAAAAAATAAAAGTTTAAAATATACATAACTTAAAATAATTCAGTTTCACAATGCTGTGCATTGAGTATTTACATTTGTATGCATGCAGTTAAAAAAAAAAAAAACAAAATAATAAGAATTCAGTCTCAGAATGCAATGCATTAAATATATACTTATTACAACAGTTAATAATCAAAATCATGCATTGCTTTTAAAATAACTTTGAATTTGACTTTGTCATTTTTTTCAAATTTGTATGCAATCGATTTCTAATAAATAAATTTGTCATTGTTTATTTTTTCACTAAAGCGAAGTAAGTTTCATACAAAACGTAGTTGTGGGCTTGCTTTTGGTTTTCAGTAATACGATATTTTCAGTAAAGCGATGTTTCACTAAAGCGAAGTGAATAAGACTAGCTGCGTTTAAAATCAGTGCGGGTATTTGTGTCGCTTTCAGTAATCCGATTTTTTTCAGTAAAGCGTGTTGCGCTAAAGCGGATTCGACTGTAGTATGTGACGTAAATGCGTGATTTAAATAGTTCAAATATTTGAGTGTTAATTCATCTGTATAATCCTAAACATTAATCGCCCACCTCGTAGAGAAGCGACGAAGTATGACTAAGTGAATACTGTTTAATTTCAAATAGCAAAATACAGATTTGGAAATTATTATTCTGATACATCACGTCGCCCACCATCTAAAGATGCTTCAATACTCTCAAACGGTAGCAACGATATTTTCGAAACTGGCCCGCGCAATATTGATGTATGCGTTTTTAAGGTAACGACTCGAACTGCACCATCGGTACCAGGATGCTTTTCTATAATGCGTCCTAATAGCCATTGTCTCGGAGGCAGCCGCTGATCTCTAATTAAGACTAATTGCCCCACTTTAACATTGTTGTGCTGCGTTTGCCACTTTGTCCGCGCATGCAGATTGTGTAAATATTCACTGGACCATCTTTTCCAGTAATCTTGATACATTTGCGAAATTTGCTTCCGCCTACGTGTAATGCCAATTTTAAGATCTAATAAATTCGGTTCAGGAATGGTTCTTATCGCTCTGCCAGTTAAGAAATGTCCTGGCTGCCAAATCATTCGCGTCATCAGAAAGTGGCGCTAGTGGCCGAGAATTTAAACACCCTTCCACCTGTTTTAATACAGTGTAGAATTCTTCAAAAGTTAACGTGGCAGTATTGACTGAACGTTTTAGTAAGAGTTTCATGCTCTTGACGCCTGCCCATAGGCCACCAAAGTTGGTTGTGCGACAAGTACCGAGCACTAGCTTTAAGTTGTTCAAGAAATAGTTTACGTTCTTCCTGTAGTAAAGCATCCCCCAGGGGGCACGGTTTATACATCTTGTCTTTGGCGTGGACTTGATGTTGTGCTTCCTGGGGTATAGGGTTATCAGGTTTCCGGACCTAGGCCTTTTTGCTGATAGCACCTAAAAACTTGTATGTTGCTACCCAATCCCTGAATTAACAGGGCAACGGGCGCGCATGCATGTAAATTGAAGGTAAAAGTGGGTTCGCTCGCTCGTCCAGCTGGGTAACATGGTCTTCCCAAACCTTGACCTTTGGCCAGTTACCCATAGCACTTAACATGTTACTACTCAATCCCTGAAATAACAGGGCAATGGGCGTGGATGTGCCTATGCTTGTCTGCAATATGGTGCTAGTGACCGATTGTAGATGCTCTCTTCAGACCATATATCTCTATGTGCTGTTGCTATTAGAGAGAGCTGCCCTGGTGGTTGCGGTTGGTGAGTGCCCATTAAGATAGGGGGCATCTTACTGCTGGGCTATTGAGGTGGTAGGAGGTTAGATAGCTCCAGTACTTTAGCAAGGTGTCTGTACATGGTTCTACAGCCTGTACAGAATTTGCTACCAATGTCGTCCCTATTAGGGGCACATGTAGAACCTCACCCTGTATGTGCCTCTGGAAGGGACGAGGGGGACGGTGGTGAACGGCTTTATTCACGCAGTGCGAAGAGCACCGTCAGGTTAAGTTTATGACAGGTACTGACGTAAAATCGTTGACATATTTGTAGTAAAGCATCTACACCAACAAATGTAGTGCCATTATCACTATACAAATCGGAACAACATCCTCGAACCGATGTAAAACGCTTCAAGGATGCAATGAACGACTCAGTGGTCATGTCACTGACCAACTTCACATTGATAGCACGTGTAGCCATACAGATGAAAGTGCAACGTAGCCCTTGTAACTTTTGTGACCACGACCCTTTGTAGCTTTTTAGCATGCGTAGTCTACATCTACATGCAAAAATGGCAGGGTAGGATTACATCTCTCACGCGGAAGATCACCCATAATTTGCTGCACTCGTTTACAGGTTTGTCGAAAACATGGCATGCAGCTTTTGATTACTTTCTTTTACGCTACTGCATCCATCAATCACCCAAAATTGGCGTCGAACTGCTGCGAGAGTAGCTTGAGTTCCTCCATGCATAACACGTTGATGAGCGTTAATTATTAACAAGGTGGTCAGTGGATTATTTTTTGGTAAAATCATGGGACATTTTTCGTTGTACGGTATATCTGCATTTTTTAGACGACTGCCGAGTCGCAAAATGTTTTCGGAATCTAGTGTCGGATTCAATTTAAAAAGTTTGCTGCGTCTATTGAGGCACTCATTTTGCTGAAGGATTAGAAACTCCTCTTTAAATTCAATACGCTGAACCAAGCTGGTTAATCTTTTAAGTGCGGTATACCTTTCGGACCAGTCGCAAAATGAACTTGAGTTCGCTGATGTTTATTTGCAATTTTTAAAAAAGCGAAAACCATGCTACAACTGCGAGCAATTTATTTAGGTTTTGAAAAGCGTTCAAAGAGATTATACAAATTAGGTATAATTTGAGAAGTTAATGCCCGTCCGCCCTTAGACTCTGAAACTGTCTTTAAAGTATCAAACGTAAATGCAGGCCACTGAGGCTTTTCTAAAATTAACCACGAGGACCCGTACCACCAGGATGGGCGATCAATAAGCTGCTGCACGGAAATACCCCTGGAAGCACAATCTGCCGGATTTTGGTTAGTGGGCACATACCTCCAGCTGTCAGTGTTTGTAAGATCTTATATTAATGCCACACGGTTGGCAACAAATTCCTTTAACTTTATTAGAGGGGATCGAATCCAGCACAGCACCGTTGTAGAATCGGTCCAAAAGACTGATGAGGTGTTATGCAGTGAAAGTGCTTCTTTAACTTTTTTTAGCAACTTTGGAACTAAGACCGCTGCACACAGTTGCATGCGCGGTATTGTCAATTTTGTAAGTGGTGCTACTTTCGTTTTTGCCATGACCAAATTCACTGAAGTGACGTTTTTTCTGACTGATCGCACATAAACGCAAGCCGCGTAAGCAAACTGAGACGCATCAGCAAAAGTGTACAACTCAATTGTGCTATCGTTAGTCATTTCGAGCCATCGTTGTATGCGCAAGTCAGGAAATTGTTGCAGTTCCGCTCGGAAGCATTGCCAAGTTTGAGCAAGTTCTGGAGGTAAATGATCGTTCCAATCGATCCCCACAGCTGTTGTAAACAAATTTTGCCTCTTACGACAAAAGGTGAGGGTCAAATATCTTGCACAATTAAGATAGCATCTGACGTTTTGTAAATTCTTACTTATTGAAATCGAAATTCATTTTGAACCCGAAATGATCAGACTGCGTATGCCACACCAGACCCAATGCTTTGGCCTCATTGTTTAAGGAAAGATCCAGTGCGTCGTGCTGCGCCAGATCACCTGCCGGCAGGGCTGCTAATAATTGCTTTGAATTGGAATTAAACTTTCGTAAATGAAACCCTGAAGTTTTTAAGAGCGCATTAATTCCTCTACTTTACTTAATACATCGGCTGAACTTTCGCCACCGGATAAAGCATCATCAACATTAAATTCATTTTTTAAAATTTTTGAAGCAACAGGAAGGCACTGCTCTTCCTCACTAGCTAAAGTATGCAATACTTTGATGGCAAGGTAAGGCGCGCAATCAGTACCGTAGGTAATAGTTAGTACACGAAAAGTCATTAGTTCACCAGATGATGAATAACGCCACACAATGCGCTGTAAATCTGCATCTTTACGATTTATAAAAATTTGGCGTTAAATACAATATGCAGTTTAGTTGTGGAGCTCGACTCCTTGTAAACTCCGTGATGTGGAAGATAGCTAATTGCGTTAGTGGTGTCATCCTCTGTAACCATCTCCATATGATCCAACTCATGATATTCGTTTATAAAATCTTTATACACTTTGTTCATAGCAGGATTTTGTGATAAGCGACGTTGCAGTTGGTTTAACAATGAAACCGCTTTTTGCTTACTATCTGCAAACTTCGATAAATCTGCATCTGGTTCAATAGGAAGGTAGACAATGTAACGCCCACTATCGTTGCGAGTATATGTAGAAGCAACAAGTTCTTCACAGAACTTGTCGTCACGTTTTAATTGGGGTTTAAGACCAACTTCCTCAACTTCCCAAAATTTCCGCATACTTTCAGCCAGATCCACTTGTGTTAAGCAGCAATTTTTTAGATTAATTGTGGTGAATACGCCACCAAAAATAACCCACCCTAACTGAGTATTTTGCGCAATAAAATTCTTTGTTTTGCTGCGCTGAATATCGTTTTTAATTATGTCAGCGTAGTCAGATGCGCTAAGAATAAGGTCGATTGCTCCTGGCTTGTTGAAGTTTGGATCGGCTAACTTTAAATTTAAAAACTAGCGTAATTCCTCATCTGGTATAGGCAATGCGGGAGTTACGCTACCTACTCTAGGTAACACTAAAGCTTCGCAATTCACGCAAAATTGCTACGTTAATGAACCTTCGTAGTGAGCGGACGTATTAGCGGAGTTTTTTCTTACATACTAAACAAACAAAAATTACAAAACAAAATATTCGTAATAAGTACTGATTCGTAATAAATACTGGTTTTGTGAAATTTGCTTTATTTGCACTAATAATATTTTTCATATAATCTGAAACAACAAAAAAAAAAAAAAAACACAAACAAAGTGACTGAGGAATACTCTGCATGAGTACCTCAAAAACAAACAATTGTGAAGTGAGTTCTAACGGCAGAAATGCCTATTTTACTGTGAGTTCTGAAGCTCTTAATGCAAACAATAAAAATAAAAAATCTGATGATAGTTTTTCTCTAACGGGAAAGCCAATTTTACGTGAGCGATCAACTTCGCTTACTCCAATGCCAAGTAGTGATTCGATAACATTACCATTGCCTAGTTCATCTTTATTTAAGTCAGCGCCATTATCCGCTCAGGGCTCACTTAACCCAGTTATCACTATAGACAATAATATTCAGATACCTAAGGTGCCTGTCGGAATGGACAGATATATCACAGTAGTAAAGCGCGGTCGAAGCCCAAATTCATCTAAAATCTCATCGGTTCCCAAGATATCCAGGGATAACGACGTCAACTCAGCTAACCGTCAAAACCGTTTTAAAATTTTGCAAGATATCACCAACAAACCCGAAGTATCCTCGAAGAAAACTTCAAAACCACCACCAATCTATCTTAGACAAATAAATTCAAACACACTTATTAAAAAACTAATCTCGGTCATTGGTGAAAAGGCATTTCACATTGTTCCAATAAAACGTGGTAATACTGATGAAACAAAGATTCAAATATATGAGGAAAAAGATTTCTGCAAAATGGTTAACGAATATGAGAAAAATGGAACAATTTTCTACACATTCCAGCTTAAGAGTGCTAAAGGCCTACAGATCGTATTGAAGGGCATAGATTATTATGTTGTTCCTGAGGAAATAAAAGATGCTCTCACCCTCCAGGGATTTAAGGTGGAGAATGTCTCTAACATAATAAACAGGGAGAAGATCCGCCAACCTTTATTTCGCGTTGATCTGGAGCAAATTATTGCAAATTACCTACTGTTTGTGTTGTGTGCGGTGAATTACACAACACTGCTACTTGCAATAAGTCAAAAGATCAAAAAGAAAAAAAGTGCAGTAATTGTGGAGGTAATCACACTGCTAACTATAGAGGATGTCCTGTGTTCTCTTTTGTTAAACAAGCTATGAGTCAAAAGACTAAAGTAACCCCAGCTCAAGCAGGAAATACGTACTTCGCTACTCATCCCCTAATGGCCCAACCAATCACTCCACAAGTATCGTATGCTGACGCTGTGAAGATCAACTCTGTTTCAGTGCAAAAAGTGTCACCACCAAATAATACAACAAATGCTAACCCAAGCTTTACTTACAGTCGCCTTGAAACTACTATTGATAATCTGGTGCAAACTATAAACAATTTTACAACAAATATGACTAGCATTATGCAAGAAATGCTGCGAATGCAGAACACACTGCTTCAAGCATTAGTTAACATGCTATGAACACGTTAAAAGTGTGCTTCTGGAACGCAAACGGCATTCGCCAACATAAAAATGAACTTGAGCACTTCCTTACGGTAAAAAATATTGATATAATGTTGGTATCTGAGACTCATTTGACTTCGAGAAGCCTTTTTAAAATGAGTGGCTACACCTTATATGATACAAAGGACCCGAGAGGAAGAGCATCCGGAGGATCAGCAGTTCTAATAAAGTCAAGACTCAAGCACTATATTCTTGAGAACATATGTGAGGACCATCTACAAGCAACAAATATTTGCATCGTAAATTTTTGTTCAAATCTCGTGATATCATCAATTTACTCCCCTCCCAGATTTTCAATCACTGAGGATCAATACGAAGATTTTTACAAAACTCTTGGCTCTTGTTTCATAGCAGCTGGCGACTACAATGCAAAACATACGTTCTGGGGATCGCGTCTTATTACACCTAGAGGTCGAGCATTGTTCAACACACTTTCAAAAATGGGCTTGGACGTCATTTCGAGCGGGGAGCCCACTTACTGGCCTACTGACATACAAAAAATTCCAGATGTTATAGATTTTGGCGTCATGAAAAATATCTCTAGGGATTTAGTTCATGTTGAAGCTTCTCATGATCTCTCCTCCGATCACTCTACAATGATCATTACAATTCGTAGCCCACTAAGAATTGACTTACCTCACCCATATATGAAGGTGATAAATCGTGTTAATTGGCTGGGGTTCAAAAAATATCTCAGTAGTCATTGTACAGAAAACATCAAGCTAAGAGCTCCCGATGATATTGAACTTAACATTGCCAATCTTACCGAAAATATTAAACAGGCTGCTAAACATGCCGCTACCTCCCTTCCGCAGACTGGGTTTAATAGAATTTATTCTACGGATATTGAACGTCTCGTATGTGAAAAAAGAAGAGCTAGAAGGGAATGGCAACAGCACAGATCACCCCAACATAAAATCAGACTTAGAGAATGCACTAAACGACTCCAAGAGTTGCTTGCATCTGAAAAATCTGCTTCTCTTAGGAACTATCTCGAAGGTCTCGATGTCACAGCAGTATCTGATTACTCCTTGTGGCGCGCTGCTAAAAAACTTAAAACACCCGTTGAGTCTAAACCACCCCTGCGCACTTCTACCGGAGGTTGGGCAAGAACCAATTCTGAAAAAGGTAACATATTTGCTGGGCATTTAAAATACGTACTATTTACCCCAAACACATGCACTGGTGCTGTTGATTTGCCGAGTGTAGTTGCTCTACCCCCTCGACCCATGAAATTTAAGATGCGTGATGTAAAAAAACTAATTGCTGAAACCAAGCCGAAGAAAGCTCCAGGTGTTGATGGAATTAGTAACAAGATGCTGATGAAGTTGCCACGTATTGCTATTAGAATCCTGTTATTTATTTTTAATGGCATTTTACGACTGGAGCATTACCCACACAGCTGGAAACTTGCCATGGTCAAAGTGATTCCAAAGGTGGGCAAAGATCTTACTAAGGCTGAGTCATATAGGCCAATAAGTTTGCTGTCAACAATTTCAAAGCTCTTCGAAAAACTGCTCATGACAAAATTGTCCCCAATTGTAGCTGATAATGGATGCATAATGGACCATCAATTTGGGTTTAGAAGTCAGCATAGCACCATTGAACAAACTCATAGATTGGTTCATTTTATAAGAACATTTGAAGAAAAGAAGTATTGTTCCTCCCTCTTTATTGATGTTTCTCAGGCATTTGATAAAGTTTGGCATGAAGGCCTAATTTTAAAACTGAAGACATATTTACCAATAAACATTGTAAATCTTTTGGAAAGTTACATTCTTGCCCGGAAGTTCACTGTTGCGGAAGAAGACTTCATGAGTGTGCCCGAAACTATCTCATCCGGTGTGCCACATGGGAGTATACTGGTGCCACTTTTGTATTTGATTTATACCTGTGATATGCCTGTGAGCAGTAATATCCACACTTCTACATTTGCCGATGATACAGCCTGCCTAAGTATGCATGAAAACCCTCACGAGTCATCCGGATATCTTCAGGAACATATTACCCTGTGGGAACTGTGGTTGCACTTATGGAGAATAAAAGTAAATGAACAAAAGTGTGTTCATGTCACATTTACCCTACGAAGAGACACTTGTTCCCCCATTCGAATCAACAATCAAGTTGTTCCTCAACATTCACATGTGAAATAACTTGGTATATACCTCGACCGACGCCTCACATGGAAAAACCACATTGACTTTAAGCTGACACAAATGAAGCTTAAATTAACCCAGATACATTGGCTGATTGGTAGAAATTCAACCCTCAGTCTGGATTGTAAACTTTTAATATACAAGTCGCTTTTGAAACCCATATGGTGTTACGGAATTCAGATATGGGGCACTGCTTCAGCTTCCAATGTAGAGAGAATCCAACGAATGCAAAACAAAATTTTAAAGTTAATAACATCGGCTCCATGGTACATGAAAAATTCAATTTTACATCGTAATTTAAATTTGCCACTTGTGACCGCTGAAATTGCAAAATATGCAGGCAAATATTTAACAAAACTCGAGTCCCATCCTAATCGCCTTGCTCGTAACATCTTAAACTTCCCTGGACACATCCGCTTGAAAAAGAGGGACATTACGGCTTTAATACGCCTCACTCCAGATGAAATTTTTTGAAAATATTTTTGTGCTTAACACGACATTTATGTATTATTAATTACTATCACTAAGTTTATGGCCGACACTGGTTGGGCCTAATAATTATATACATATATATTTAAGATTTGAATACTTATTGTTAGTTCAGTTTTTGAAGATACAATAAATAAATTTTAGCATGAAAAAATGACAGTAATTTAAAAAAATACTGAGCCTCTAGAAATTGCTAGTCGGTCACCATTTGCGCCGTGTATGGCAATCTTATTAGGTGTACGTTGTAACTTCAGCTGATTTGCCGCAAATTCATTCATGAAGGTTGCTTCTGCACCGCTATCGATCAGTGCTCGAAGGCGTATCGTTTGGCCCATTTCACATTGACCCTCTATAACTGCGGTACCTAATAGGACCTTTGAAATCGGACTGGTTTCAGGTAAATGTGCATTATGTATTGAAACTCACCACCTTCAGAAGGAGTGCCTTTGTTATGTGTCTGGTTTTGTTCTTCATGTAATGACGTGTGGTGCATTGCTTGACAAGTTTGAAATCGACCTTTGGAGGGGCATGAATTAAATGCCCTTGACGTAAGTAATTAAAACATTATTTATGTTGGACAACAATGCCGCGCTTTTGTGTCAGTTGTAGGTGCTTAAAAGCATTATAATATGCTAAAATATGATTACCTGAGCAATGACGACAATGTTGTGTTGTGATATGCAAATTCTTGACAAACGATTTTGACTTTCTGGATGTTTCTTTAGGTGGTTTTGTTTCGCTTTTGTGTTCCACCATTGTTTGAAGCATCTCTAGTGATTGAATGTGTCTGTCTAGAAATTCTTTAAGTGCTGCATATTTGGGTACTTCTTCATTTGACTTATGTGACAGATCCCAGGCCTTTCTTGTGTCGCTGTCTAACTTGTTTACCACCAAATATACAAGCCAGTCATCCCAATGCTCGACTGGACGTTTGAGTTGGTAAAAGTAACACTGTCATTTAGTGTGCGTAGACTTAAAGCGGATTCTATTCGTGCAGCTGGTAAATTAATAATTTGCGTTAGAAATGAATTAATAATTATTCGTTTGTTCTCATATTTTTGTACTAATAAATCCCAGACTATAAAATTAATTTGATAAAATTTGCATCAGTAGTAGATATGTATATTATTCAAAGCATGAACTGCACCACCAACGAGAGCGTCCTTTAAATACTGCAGCTTTTGTGTATTTGATATATGCTGATTATCTTTTACTATTGATACAAAAAGGTCTTTAAATGGGAACCAATTGAGAAAGCTGCCATCAAAGGAAGGTATTTTAATAGCTAGCAAATGGGTGTTGGGCGAAATATTAACAGAAGTTGACTGTTGTATGCTGGCATTAGAAGTGGAAGGAGCAGTATTCCCAGAATTGACTTGTTGCAAGTAGTCAGTTAATTCGCCCAAGGTTTCACAATACGTAGTCTACGTCTCTACAAAATTACACAGACTTGAATAAATCCTGCCGTTTGTTTAGCTCTTGCAGTTTTTTCTTGTGTTGGTACGAAAGTTTCGAATTGCGGTACTAATGTATTTGTTTTTTCTTCAAAGCCCATCTTTATAGATGTATGTAAATAAAATTTATAACTTGGTGATTTGGTAATTGTTTACAAATTGCAAAAGTACAATGTTATTTAGTTCTCTTCACAATTTATTTAATTTACAACTAGATTTATTAATTAATTTTATATTATGGGTTCTACTATGCTATCGGAAGAAACCAACTGAGCGTAAACCCAATGACAGAAGAAAACAAAAAAGGGAAGTTAATATTAATATATTGTGTACGATCACCTGTTACATTAAAAGTTAATTCACAATAGTATGTGACGTAAATGCGTGATTTAAATAGTTCAAATATTTGAGTGTTAATTCATCTGTATAATTCTAAACAATCTGATAAGTTAGTTAGGTGCCGTTCGTCCCTTCATCTTCCGAAAGTCCCTTTAAGTTCTTGAACTATAATTCAGTGGGTAACTCATTGTTACGTATTGAATTGGTAAATAAATCATAAAAAGATTTTCTACTATTTTAGCCACTTTTCTGATCTTAGAGAAAGTTTTCGTAGACGCTTAAGGTGAATTCACCCATTCGTTCTGAACGAAATTTTTGTTGTTTTTCCGCGTTAAATTTACTCTCTTTCTCCCATTCTCAAAAAAATAGAGACGTCAAACTACATATAAAAAAAGCGTTCGGAACGTTCAGAACGAATGGGTGAATTCACCTTTACAAAAGCTGTATCGATTATGTACATACATATGTAAGTATATCTGTGGCAATATATTATAACATCTTAAGTCGAGTTAAGTCAAAAAGTTATGTCTATTTATATTGTCACATGCATCTCGTGTTTACTGATTTTACTGATGATTGACAATTATCGATCAAAAAATGACTTACACCATTGCTGTCGTGCGGTAGTGTTACTCGTGTTCGGAACTATTCCAATTTATTAGCAGCATCTGCATTAATCGTTTTCTCTAAAGTCATATCGTTCGGTTATATAGCAATTTTTTTTTGCTGTGCGGATAAATAATACCAAAGGAGACTTTTATTATGAATTTTCAGTGAAAATTTTGAAAAATGTCAATATAAAAAGTCATATATGAAAACGAATTCGTGGCAAGGAATATAATTGACAGTTTGATATTATTATCGAATATTAAAATATTTTCATTACCCCAGTAGAATAAGTCAAGCAAAGCAGTGAAGAAAGTACAGTAATTATATCCAGAGAAATATAATAGTAAGACCTTTCGTGCATAGCACTCTTGTAATGAAGTCCCTTTTAAACAAAAGGTTGGAACTACAATAGGGGTCCTCTCAAATCAGCTGAAAATTAATAATCGGGTATGTTCCAGGTTTCGACTCGGATTGAAAACGAAAAATTTTTTGAATCCCCATAATTTATAAAATGGTGTTCTGAATTCAGCATGTTTTTCCACATTCGAAGTTTATGTTTTGTGTGTATATAAATAAAATAAATATAAATAAAAAGTTCAAATAAATATAAACCATGTGGAAAAAAGAAATTGTGGTGCTTTTAATATCTAAATATCAGGAACACGAAAACTTGTATGATGTACGTAATCCTACATATATGGACCGTGTCAAGCGATCTAGCTCTTTGTTCACAATCTGCCAAGAGTTAATGATATATACTTTTTAAAGTTATATATTAATAAAAGACGAATTTTCAATTAATGTACTTATAATAATTTAACTTGTTTTATTTTAATTTCAAAATAATAAACCAAAGTATTACATTCTATGAATAGGCACAACAAAATAAGTTATTTTCCATATACATATGTACCTACTCAAAAACCTTTAAATATTCATTTTTAAAGTGTTTCCAAATTGCCTGGCATAATTCCGGAACTGCACGACAAAAAAAGGTTTCCCATAGTCTCGTCTGATAATTTGTGCTTTTGATGGACTCTCCAGCAGCGACGTATTGGAGTGTGGCTGCCAGTTTCTCTGCTGGAGTTATCGCTTCTCTCAAGATGGTATCTTGTTTTACTATATCACCTTCGATTTTTGCGAGTATCAAATTAAATGTCTCTCGGCTCATTCTGATATAGTTCAGAAAAGACGACTTATCTCCCAAGAAGTCGTTCATAAGAAACTAAAATGTACCTCGCTCCACTCAGCATTTCCGCCATTGCTTCACCCACTCACTAGTTTTAGTCCACTAGTTTTACCTCCATTGCTTTCTTCGAGGTTTTTCTGTATAGCACCCAATTTTGATTTTTTTAAGAAAATTTACTTTTTTAAACACTTTACTTCTCAAGTTATTAAATTCCGTTTTTGGCGCCCAAATTATACAAATAAAAAGAATTAAAGATAAAGTAAAAAAATCCAACTCTGACTGTCAAATAAGAGTTTTTTTTACAACAACAGTGAAGAAATAGACATGTTTTAAAAATCATCATGAAAATGTGACATGATTTTGGGAGCAACTTTAAAAGAAAATAAAAAAAGACATGTCTTAAAAAATCATCGTGAAAATTGGATGTAAAACAATTTACAGAGTATGAAAAACACATTAAAATTTTTCATTTAATTTTCAACGCGAATTAAAACAAAATTAATATTCTTAAAGAAACAGAATGAAAATAAAATTATTCAATACTCTCAAAAAAGACAACGAACGAAATTAAAATTATTTGCTTTTGGTTGATCTGCTTGCCTGGCGTTATTTATCAGCGCGGCTGTTTGCCGGCTATAGACATATCGACTACGTTGTCCTGGCACTATTTGTTGTTAAAACAAAGTATTGCCTGATTATTACATTGCGATTTTACAACTAAATGCATTCGAATTATTATAATTATTGTTTAAATAGATTTATATATATGAAATTAGTTTTAATTTCCTTAAAAAAATTCATTTTTCTTTATCAATAAGATCTAAATGCATTGAGATTTAATTCAAAAAAGATTGACATATCAAACTTTATTATGTAGGGCAACTTTGTGTTTTCGAACATAAACAAAACTGTTGTATTTTTTTCATGTTTTTTTACACAAGTGAGATCTGCCAAAACCAAATTGAAATTTTTGGCAAAGTTTAAAAAAAATTTGTTTGCATTAATATTTCTGTGAAAAATTTAATTTTTTTGATGAAGTTCAATAAAAAACACTTCAAACTAAAAACCAAAATTGTATTTTTCTTAATAATGTTAGCATTTATAAGAATAAAGTACGATTAGTTTTACTTTCACCCACCCCTTACTACTCTAATTGAAAACGAATAAAAACATGGGGATGTGAATTGCAGAACACCAAAAATGCTAAAGTAATCCACTTTCGAGTGAATTCGGATTCTAGAACATACCCGAATATCTGTAGTAATATCTTTAGTAAAGATAATAATGCAGAACTGAGACTTGAGGTGGATTTACCCATTCGTTCTGAACGAAATTTTTGTTGTAAGACAATTTTAGTTTACTGAGAGATTGTTTACAAAAGGTTGACCCACATCGAAGAAATGTTCTGGAGAAACTAAGCTACCATATGGAACAACTCTTTAAATGATGTGAGTTACTTTTACAAGCAGGCAGCACAGTGGCAGATGATTGCAATTTGATGTGTTCTAAATTAAAAAAAAAAAAAAATTATAAAATAAAAAATATACAGATCAAAAAAAGTCGAGTGTTGGTTCTAATAGCTATTGAGTTAAATAAATATAAAAAATTACAAATATAATTGTATATTATAATACATATGTACATATGTACATTAGGGTGCGCCTTAAGTGTATGAGACACTTTTTTTTAACAAATTGGATCGTAACTCCCACCAAAAATGTTCTATGTAGTAAAAATTGCATTGTGGAAAATTATAGGCAGATTGTATTACCGGAAGGCGTGCCGCATCCGCCCACAAGTTGGTAATATATGTTAAATTCATATTAAATATGTATGTAATTTATTGTTTGTGAGCTCAGACAACAACAGAAAAATATGTCGTCAATTAAGTCCGGCAGCTTTTGAAGTTCAGTAACGCCCAGTTGTGTAGTGTCTTCTTTTGCTAAAAAAAGTGGTGAATTCCCGAATTAAACAAACGCACTTTGATTAAATAACATTTGTATCGGATGGGCGCAAGTGCATATTCAAGTGAAAAAATAAGTGTTATTAAAAGAAATAAAGCGATAAAACAATCAAGTTTATAAAATATTAAAGAAAATAATAAATATGAACACAAGACAACAAGAGCAGTTGTACCTTCTCGGCTATGATGCCAGCCAAATAATCGGTGCCAAATTGTCTTCAAATGGTCAAGTTTTGCGTGTTTTGTTTTACAATATGCGAAAAGTAAAACTAGAGTTGCGTGCTAGTGCTTCCCTTGTAGGGAAAGAGGTAGAAGTTTTATGGAACAAAGCACGAATACCAGTTAGAGCTTTTGACAAATGTATCTCAAAAGTTGAACGTTTATATTTAGAATGGAGAAATTTGCAAAAAAATTCTAAACGTCGGACATTACTCCAGGAAACACGTGAAAAAGACTTCGTAGATATATTTGATGATTTGTTTGATGTCGCACATGCCGATGCATTGGATATTATCACTTTGGCACCTTATATGATACAAAGGACCCGAGAAGAAGAGCATGCGGAAGATCAGCAGTTCTAATAAAGTCAAGACTCAAACACTATATTCTTGAGAACATCTGTGAAGACCATGTACAAGCAACAAATATTTGCATCGAAAATTTTTGTTCAAATCTTGTGATATCATCAGTTTACTCCCCTCCCATATTTTCAATCACTGAGGATCAATATGAGGATTTTTACAAAACTCTTGGCCCTTGTTTCGTAGCAGCTGGCGACTACAATGCGAAACATACTTTCTGGGGATCGCGTCTTATTACACCTAGAGGTCGAGCGTTGTTAAACACAATTTCAAAAATGGGCTTGGACGTCATTTCGAGCGGGGAGCCCACTTACTGGCCTACTGACATACAAAAAACTCCAGATGTTATAGATTTTGGCGTCATGAAAAATATCTCTAGGGATTTAATTCATGTTGAAGCTTCTCATGATCTCTCCTCCGATTACTCTCCAACGATCGTTACAATTTGTAGCCCACTAAGAAGTGACTTACCTCACCCATATGTGAAAGTGATAAATCGTGTTAATTGGCTGGGGTTCAAAAAATATCTCAGTAGTCATTGTGCCGAAAATATCAAGCTAAGAACTCCCGATGATATTGAACTTAACATTGCCAATCTTACCGAAAATATTAAACAGGCTGCTAAACATGCCACTACCTCCCATCCGCAGACTGGGTTTAATAGAATTTATTCTACGGATATTGAACGTCTCGTATTTGAAAAAAGAAGAGCTAGAAGGGAATGGCAACAGCACAGATCACCCCAACATAAAATCAGACTTAGAGAATGCATTAAACAACTCCAAGAGTTGCTTGCATGTGAAAAATCTGCTTCTCTTAAGTTCATTTCATAAGAAGAACATTTTAAGAAAAGAAGTATTGTTCCTCCCTCTTTATTGATGTTTCTCAGGCATTTGATAAAGTTTGGCATGAAGGCCTAATTTTAAAACTGAAGACATATTTACCAATAAACATTGTAAATCTTTTGGAAAGTTACATTCTTGCCCGGAAGTTCACTGTTGCGGAAGAAGACTTCATGAGTGTGCCCGAAACTATCTCATCCGGTGTGCCACATGGGAGTATACTGGTGCCACTTTTGTATTTGATTTATACCTGTGATATGCCTGTGAGCAGTAATATCCACACTTCTACATTTGCCGATGATACAGCCTGCCTAAGTATGCATGAAAACCCTCACGAGTCATCCGGATATCTTCAGGAACATATTACCCTGTTGGAACTGTGGTTGCACTTATGGAGAATAAAAGTAAATGAACAAAAGTGTGTTCATGTCACATTTACCCTACGAAGAGACACTTGTTCCCCCATTCGAATCAACAATCAAGTTGTTCCTCAACATTCACATGTGAAATAACTTGGTATATACCTCGACCGACGCCTCACATGGAAAAACCACATTGACTTTAAGCTGACACAAATGAAGCTTAAATTAACCCAGATACATTGGCTGATTGGTAGAAATTCAACCCTCAGTCTGGATTGTAAACTTTTAATATACAAGTCGCTTTTGAAACCCATATGGTGTTACGGAATTCAGATATGGGGCACTGCTTCAGCTTCCAATGTAGAGAGAATCCAACGAATGCAAAACAAAATTTTAAAGTTAATAACATCGGCTCCATGGTACATGAAAAATTTAATTTTACATCGTAATTTAAATTTGCCACTTGTGACCGCTGAAATTGCAAAATATGCAGGCAAATATTTAACAAAACTCGAGTCCCATCCTAATCGCCTTGCTCGTAACATCTTAAACTTCCCTGGACACATCCGCTTGAAAAAGAGGCACATTACGGCTTTAATACGCCTCACTCCAGATGAAATTTTTTGAAAATATTTTTGTGCTTAACACGACATTTATGTATTATTAATTACTATCACTAAGTTTATGGCCGACACTGGTTGGGCCTAATAATTATATACATATATATTTAAGATTTGAATACTTATTGTTAGTTCAGTTTTTGAAGATACAATAAATAAATTTTAGCATGAAAAAATGACAGTAATTTAAAAAAATACTGAGCCTCTAGAAATTGCTAGTCGGTCACCATTTGCGCCGTGTATGGCAATCTTATTAGGTGTACGTTGTAACTTCAGCTGATTTGCCGCAAATTCATTCATGAAGGTTGCTTCTGCACCGCTATCGATCAGTGCTCGAAGGCGTATCGTTTGGCCCATTTCACATTGACCCTCTATAACTGCGGTACCTAATAGGACCTTTGAAATCGGACTGGTTTCAGGTAAATGTGCATTATGTATTGAAACTCACCACCTTCAGAAGGAGTGCCTTTGTTATGTGTCTGGTTTTGTTCTTCATGTAATGACGTGTGGTGCATTGCTTGACAAGTTTGAAATCGACCTTTGGAGGGGCATGAATTAAATGCCCTTGACGTAAGTAATTAAAACATTATTTATGTTGGACAACAATGCCGCGCTTTTGTGTCAGTTGTAGGTGCTTAAAAGCATTATAATATGCTAAAATATGATTACCTGAGCAATGACGACAATGTTGTGTTGTGATATGCAAATTCTTGACAAACGATTTTGACTTTCTGGATGTTTCTTTAGGTGGTTTTGTTTCGCTTTTGTGTTCCACCATTGTTTGAAGCATCTCTAGTGATTGAATGTGTCTGTCTAGAAATTCTTTAAGTGCTGCATATTTGGGTACTTCTTCATTTGACTTATGTGACAGATCCCAGGCCTTTCTTGTGTCGCTGTCTAACTTGTTTACCACCAAATATACAAGCCAGTCATCCCAATGCTCGACTGGACGTTTGAGTTGGTAAAAGTAACACTGTCATTTAGTGTGCGTAGACTTAAAGCGGATTCTATTCGTGCAGCTGGTAAATTAATAATTTGCGTTAGAAATGAATTAATAATTATTCGTTTGTTCTCATATTTTTGTACTAATAAATCCCAGACTATAAAATTAATTTGATAAAACTTGCATCAGTAGTAGATATGTATATTATTCAAAGCACGAACTGCACCACCAACGAGAGCGTCCTTTAAACACTGCAGCTTTTGTGTATTTGATATATGCTGATTATCTTTTACTATTGATACAAAAAGGTCTTTAAATGGGAAGCAATTGAGAAAGCTGCCATCAAAAGAAGGTATTTTAATAGCTAGCAAATGGGTGTTGGGCGAAATATTAACAGAAGTTGACTGTTGTATGCTGGCATTAGAAGTGGAAGGAGCAGTATTCCCAGAATTGACTTGTTGCAAGTAGTCAGTTAATTCGCCCAAGGTTTCACAATACGTAGTCTACGTCTCTACAAAATTACACAGACTTGAATAAATCCTGCCGTTTGTTTAGCTCTTGCAGTTTTTTCTTGTATTGGTACGAAAGTTTCGAATTGCGGTACTAATGTATTTGTTTTTTCTTCAAAGCCCATCTTTATAGATGTATGTAAATAAAATTTATAACTTGGTGATTTGGTAATTGTTTACAAATTGCAAAAGTACAATGTTATTTAGTTCTCTTCACAATTTATTTAATTTACAACTAGATTTATTAATTAATTTTATATTATGGGTTCTACTATGCTATCGGAAGAAACCAACTGAGCGTAAACCCAATGACAGAAGAAAACAAAAAAGGGAAGTTAATATTAATATATTGTGTACGATCACCTGTTACATTAAAAGTTAATTCACAATAGTATGTGACGTAAATGCGTGATTTAAATAGTTCAAATATTTGAGTGTTAATTCATCTGTATAATTCTAAACAATCTGATAAGTTAGTTAGGTGCCGCTCGTCCCTTCATCTTCCGAAAGTCCCTTTAAGCTCTTGAACTATAGTTCAGTGGGTAACTCATTGTTACGTATTGAATTGGTAAATAAATCATAAAAAGATTTTCTACTATTTTAGCCACTTTTCTGATCTTAGAGAAAGTTTTCGTAGACGCTTAAGGTGAATTCACCCATTCGTTCTGAACGAAATTTTTGTTGTTGTTCCGCGTTAAATTTACTCTCTTTCTCCCATTCTCAAAAAAATAGAGACGTCAAACTACATATAAAAAAAACGTTCGGAACGTTCAGAACGAACGGGTGAATTCACCTTTACAAAAGCTGTATCGATTATGTACATACATATGTAAGTATATCTGTGGCAATATATTATAACATCTTTAGTCGAGTTAAGTCAAAAAGTTATGGCTATTTACATTGTCACATGCATCTCGTGTTTACTGATTTTTTATTCCTCTTATAAATGATTGACAATTATCGATCAAAAAATGACTTACACCATTGTTGTCGTGCGGAAGTGTTACTCGTGTTCGGAACTATTCCAATTTATTAGCAGCATCTGCATTAATCGTTTTCTCTAAAGTCATATCGTTCGGTTATATAGCAATTTTTTTTGCTGTGCGCATAAATAATACCAAAGGAGACTTTTATTATGAATTTTCAGTGAAAATTTTGAAAAATGTCAATATAAAAAGTCATATATGAAAACGAATTCGTGGCAAGGAATATAATTGACAGTTTGATATTATTATCGAATATTAAAATATTTTCATTACCCCAGTAGAATAAGTCAAGCAAAGCAGTGAAGAAAGTACAGTAATTATATCCAGAGAAATATCATAGTAAGACCTTTCGTGCATAGCACTCTTGTAATGAAGTCCCTTTTAAACAAAAGGTTGGAACTACAATAGGGGTCCTCTCAAATCAGCTGAAAATTAATAATCGGGTATGTTCCAGGTTTCGACTCGGATTGAAAACGAAAAATTTTTTGAATCCCCATAATTTATAAAATGGTGTTCTGAATTCAGCATGTTTTTCCACATTCGAAGTTTATGTTCGAAAAAAAAAATCTAAATGTCCACGGCCACAGTTACGCAAAAATCGACGGCGGTCGGCAAAAAAATTAACAAATTACAAAAGTAACACCCAATTTTCACGATGATTTTTTTACTTATCTTTAAGACATGTCTTTTTTGTTTGTAGGCATATTAGGTAGATAAGAAAGACGGGTAGCAAAAGAAACGTGGTTTCTGTTTTCGTGATTTTTTACAACAACAATGAAGAAAAATACATCTCTTCCTTTTAGCTGTCATTCGCAATTTTACTATTATATTTTATTTGCATTCGTCCGTTAAAGTGGTTATATCTCTGTGTTCTTTTTTATTTTTCTTGTTTTAAACCGACAAGTGCTTGTTTTTTGTTTTGTGTGTATATAAATAAAATAAATATAAATAAAAAGTTCAAATAAATATAAACCATGTGGAAAAAAGAAATTGTGGAGCTTTTAATATCTAAATATCAGGAACACGAAAACTTGTATGATGTACGTAATCCTACATATATGGACCGTGTCAAGCGATCTAGCTCTTTGTTCACAATCTGCCAAGAGTTAATGATATATACTTTTTAAAGTTATATATTAATAAAAGACGAATTTATTTCAATTAATGTACTTATAATAATTTAACTTGTTTTATTTTAATTTCAAAATAATAAACCAAAGTATTACATTCTATGAATAGGCACAACAAAATAAGTTATTTTCCATATACATATGTACCTACTCAAAAACCTTTAAATATTCATTTTTAAAGTGTTTCCAAATTGCCTGGCATAATTCCGGAACTGCACGACAAAAAAAGGTTTCCCATAGTCTCGTCTGATAATTTGTGCTTTTGATGGACTCTCCAGCAGCGACGTATTGCAGTGTGGCTGCCAGTTTCTCTGCTGGAGTTATCGCTTCTCTCAAGATGGTATCTTGTTTTACTATATCACCTTCGATTTTTGCGAGTATCAAATTAAATGTCTCTCGGCTCATTCTGATATAGTTCAGAAAAGACGACTTATCTCCCAAGAAGTCGTTCATAAGAAACTAAAATGTACCTCGCTCCACTCAGCATTTCCGCCATTGCTTCACCCACTCACTAGTTTTAGTCCACTAGTTTTACCTCCATTGCTTTCTTCGAGGTTTTTCTGTATAGCACCCAATTTTGATTTTTTTAAGAAAATTTACTTTTTTAAACACTTTACTTCTCAAGTTATTAAATTCCGTTTTTGGCGCCCAAATTA
This sequence comes from Germaria angustata, assembly GCA_963681545.1. Lineage (NCBI taxonomy): Eukaryota > Metazoa > Arthropoda > Insecta > Diptera > Tachinidae > Germaria > Germaria angustata. The sequence goes on along the minus strand of OY812999.1, from coordinate 67,112,373 downwards.
TACAAATAAAAAGAATTAAAGATAAAGTAAAAAAATCCAACTCTGACTGTCAAATAAGAGTTTTTTTTACAACAACAGTGAAGAAATAGACATGTTTTAAAAATCATCATGAAAATGTGACATGATTTTGGGAGCAACTTTAAAAGAAAATAAAAAAAGACATGTCTTAAAAAATCATCGTGAAAATTGGATGTAAAACAATTTACAGAGTATGAAAAACACATTAAAATTTTTCATTTAATTTTCAACGCGAATTAAAACAAAATTAATATTCTTAAAGAAACAGAATGAAAATAAAATTATTCAATACTCTCAAAAAAGACAACGAACGAAATTAAAATTATTTGCTTTTGGTTGATCTGCTTGCCTGGCGTTATTTATCAGCGCGGCTGTTTGCCGGCTATAGACATATCGACTACGTTGTCCTGGCACTATTTGTTGTTAAAACAAAGTATTGCCTGATTATTACATTGCGATTTTACAACTAAATGCATTCGAATTATTATAATTATTGTTTAAATAGATTTATATATATGAAATTAGTTTTAATTTCCTTAAAAAAATTCATTTTTCTTTATCAATAAGATCTAAATGCATTGAGATTTAATTCAAAAAAGATTGACATATCAAACTTTATTATGTAGGGCAACTTTGTGTTTTCGAACATAAACAAAACTGTTGTATTTTTTTCATGTTTTTTTACACAAGTGAGATCTGCCAAAACCAAATTGAAATTTTTGGCAAAGTTTAAAAAAAATTTGTTTGCATTAATATTTCTGTGAAAAATTTAATTTTTTTGATGAAGTTCAATAAAAAACACTTCAAACTAAAAACCAAAATTGTATTTTTTCTTAATAATGTTAGCATTTATAAGAATAAAGTACGATTAGTTTTACTTTCACCCACCCCTTACTACTCTAATTGAAAACGAATAAAAACATGGGGATGTGAATTGCAGAACACCAAAAATGCTAAAGTAATCCACTTTCGAGTGAATTCGGATTCTAGAACATACCCGAATATCTGTAGTAATATCTTTAGTAAAGATAATAATGCAGAACTGAGACTTGAGGTGGATTTACCCATTCGTTCTGAACGAAATTTTTGTTGTAAGACTGAGAGATTGTTTACAAAAGGTTGACCCACATCGAAGAAATGTTCTGGAGAAACTAAGCTACCATATGGAACAACTCTTTAAATGATGTGAGTTACTTTTACAAGCAGGCAGCACAGTGGCAGATGATTGCAATTTGATGTGTTCTAAATTAAAAAAAAAAAAATTATAAAATAAAAAATATACAGATCAAAAAAAGTCGAGTGTTGGTTCTAATAGCTATTGAGTTAAATAAATATAAAAAATTACAAATATAATTGTATATTATAATACATATGTACATATGTACATTAGGGTGCGCCTTAAGTGTATGGGACACTTTTTTTTAACAAATTGGATCGTAACTCCCACCAAAAATGTTCTATGTAGTAAAAATTGCATTGTGGAAAATTATAGGCAGATTGTATTACCGGAAGGCGTGCCGCATTCGCCCACAAGTTGGTAATATATGTTAAATTCATATTAAATATGTATGTAATTTATTGTTTGTGAGCTCAGACAACAACAGAAAAATATGTCGTCAATTAAGTCCGGCAGCTTTTGAAGTTCAGTAACGCCCAGTTGTGTAGTGTCTTCTTTTGCTAAAAAAAGTGGTGAATTCCCGAATTAAACAAACGCACTTTGATTAAATAACATTTGTATCGGATGGGCGCAAGTGCATATTCAAGTGAAAAAATAAGTGTTATTAAAAGAAATAAAGCGATAAAACAATCAAGTTTATAAAATATTAAAGAAAATAATAAATATGAACACAAGACAACAAGAGCAGTTGTACCTTCTCGGCTATGATGCCAGCCAAATAATCGGTGCCAAATTGTCTTCAAATGGTCAAGTTTTGCGTGTTTTGTTTTACAATATGCGAAAAGTAAAACTAGAGTTGCGTGCTAGTGCTTCCCTTGTAGGGAAAGAGGTAGAAGTTTTATGGAACAAAGCACGAATACCAGTTAGAGCTTTTGACAAATGTATCTCAAAAGTTGAACGTTTATATTTAGAATGGAGAAATTTGCAAAAAAATTCTAAACGTCGGACATTACTCCAGGAAACACGTGAAAAAGACTTCGTAGATATATTTGATGATTTGTTTGATGTCGCACATGCCGATGCATTGGATATTATCACTTTGGCACCTTATATGATACAAAGGACCCGAGAGGAAGAGCATGCGGAAGATCAGCAGTTCTAATAAAGTCAAGACTCAAACACTATATTCTTGAGAACATCTGTGAAGACCATGTACAAGCAACAAATATTTGCATCGAAAATTTTTGTTCAAATCTTGTGATATCATCAGTTTACTCCCCTCCCATATTTTCAATCACTGAGGATCAATATGAGGATTTTTACAAAACTCTTGGCCCTTGTTTCGTAGCAGCTGGCGACTACAATGCGAAACATACTTTCTGGGGATCGCGTCTTATTACACCTAGAGGTCGAGCGTTGTTAAACACAATTTCAAAAATGGGCTTGGACGTCATTTCGAGCGGGGAGCCCACTTACTGGCCTACTGACATACAAAAAACTCCAGATGTTATAGATTTTGGCGTCATGAAAAATATCTCTAGGGATTTAATTCATGTTGAAGCTTCTCATGATCTCTCCTCCGATTACTCTCCAACGATCGTTACAATTTGTAGCCCACTAAGAAGTGACTTACCTCACCCATATGTGAAAGTGATAAATCGTGTTAATTGGCTGGGGTTCAAAAAATATCTCAGTAGTCATTGTGCCGAAAATATCAAGCTAAGAACTCCCGATGATATTGAACTTAACATTGCCAATCTTATTAAACAGGCTGCTAAACATGCCACTACCTCCCAACCGCAGACTGGGTTTAATAGAATTTATTCTACGGATATTGAACGTCTCGTATTTGAAAAAAGAAGAGCTAGAAGGGAATGGCAACAGCACAGATCACCCCAACATAAAATCAGACTTAGAGAATGCATTAAACAACTCCAAGAGTTGCTTGCATGTGAAAAATCTGCTTCTCTTAAGTTCATTTCATAAGAAGAACATTTGAAGAAAAGAAGTATTGTTCCTCCCTCTTTATTGATGTTTCTCAGGCATTTGATAAAGTTTGGCATTAAGGCCTAATTTTAAAACTGAAGACATATTTACCAATAAACATTGTAAATCTTTTGGAAAGTTACATTCTTGCCCGGAAGTTCACTGTTGCGGAAGAAGACTTCATGAGTGTGCCCGAAACTATCTCATCCGGTGTGCCACATGGGAGTATACTGGTGCCACTTTTGTATTTGATTTATACCTGTGATATGCCTGTGAGCAGTAATATCCACACTTCTACATTTGCCGATGATACAGCCTGCCTAAGTATGCATGAAAACCCTCACGAGTCATCCGGATATCTTCAGGAACATATTACCCTGTTGGAACTGTGGTTGCACTTATGGAGAATAAAAGTAAATGAACAAAAGTGTGTTCATGTCACATTTACCCTACGAAGAGACACTTGTTCCCCCATTCGAATCAACAATCAAGTTGTTCCTCAACATTCACATGTGAAATAACTTGGTATATACCTCGACCGACGCCTCACATGGAAAAACCACATTGACTTTAAGCTGACACAAATGAAGCTTAAATTAACCCAGATACATTAGCTGATTGGTAGAAATTCAACCCTCAGTCTGGATTGTAAACTTTTAATATACAAGTCGCTTTTGAAACCCATATGGTGTTACGGAATTCAGATATGGGGCACTGCTTCAGCTTCCAATGTAGAGAGAATCCAACGAATGCAAAACAAAATTTTAAAGTTAATAACATCGGCTCCATGGTACATGAAAAATTCAATTTTACATCGTAATTTAAATTTGCCACTTGTGACCGCTGAAATTGCAAAATATGCAGGCAAATATTTAACAAAACTCGAGTCCCATCCTAATCGCCTTGCTCGTAACATCTTAAACTTCCCTGGACACATCCGCTTGAAAAAGAGGGACATTACGGCTTTAATACGCCTCACTCCAGATGAAATTTTTTGAAAATATTTTTGTGCTTAACACGACATTTATGTATTATTAATTACTATCACTAAGTTTATGGCCGACACTGGTTGGGCCTAATAATTATATACATATATATTTAAGATTTGAATACTTATTGTTAGTTCAGTTTTTGAAGATACAATAAATAAATTTTAGCATGAAAAAATGACAGTAATTTAAAAAAATACTGAGCCTCTAGAAATTGCTAGTCGGTCACCATTTGCGCCGTGTATGGCAATCTTATTAGGTGTACGTTGTAACTTCAGCTGATTTGCCGCAAATTCATTCATGAAGGTTGCTTCTGCACCGCTATCGATCAGTGCTCGAAGGCGTATCGTTTGGCCCATTTCACATTGACCCTCTATAACTGCGGTACCTAATAGGACCTTTGAAACCGGACTGGTTTCAGGTAAATGTGCATTATGTATTGAAACTCACCACCTTCAGAAGGAGTGTCTTTGTTATGTGTCTGGTTTTGTTCTTCATGTAATGACGTGTGGTGCATTGCTTGACAAGTTTGAAATCGACCTTTGGAGGGGCATGAATTAAATGCCCTTGACGTAAGTAATTAAAACATTATTTATGTTGGACAACAATGCCGCGCTTTTGTGTCAGTTGTAGGTGCTTAAAAGCATTATAATATGCTAAAATATGATTACCTGAGCAATGACGACAATGTTGTGTTGTGATATGCAAATTCTTGACAAACGATTTTGACTTTCTGGATGTTTCTTTAGGTGGTTTTGTTTCGCTTTTGTGTTCCACCATTGTTTGAAGCATCTCTAGTGATTGAATGTGTCTGTCTAGAAATTCTTTAAGTGCTGCATATTTGGGTACTTCTTCATTTGACTTATGTGACAGATCCCAGGCCTTTCTTGTGTCGCTGTCTAACTTGTTTACCACCAAATATACAAGCCAGTCATCCCAATGCTCGACTGGACGTTTGAGTTGGTAAAAGTAACACTGTCATTTAGTGTGCGTAGACTTAAAGCGGATTCTATTCGTGCAGCTGGTAAATTAATAATTTGCGTTAGAAATGAATTAATAATTATTCGTTTGTTCTCATATTTTTGTACTAATAAATCCCAGACTATAAAATTAATTTGATAAAACTTGCATCAGTAGTAGATATGTATATTATTCAAAGCACGAACTGCACCACCAACGAGAGCGTCCTTTAAACACTGCAGCTTTTGTGTATTTGATATATGCTGATTATCTTTTACTATTGATACAAAAAGGTCTTTAAATGGGAAGCAATTGAGAAAGCTGCCATCAAAAGAAGGTATTTTAATAGCTAGCAAATGGGTGTTGGGCGAAATATTAACAGAAGTTGACTGTTGTATGCTGGCATTAGAAGTGGAAGGAGCAGTATTCCCAGAATTGACTTGTTGCAAGTAGTCAGTTAATTCGCCCAAGGTTTCACAATACGTAGTCTACGTCTCTACAAAATTACACAGACTTGAATAAATCCTGCCGTTTGTTTAGCTCTTGCAGTTTTTTCTTGTATTGGTACGAAAGTTTCGAATTGCGGTACTAATGTATTTGTTTTTTCTTCAAAGCCCATCTTTATAGATGTATGTAAATAAAATTTATAACTTGGTGATTTGGTAATTGTTTACAAATTGCAAAAGTACAATGTTATTTAGTTCTCTTCACAATTTATTTAATTTACAACTAGATTTATTAATTAATTTTATATTATGGGTTCTACTATGCTATCGGAAGAAACCAACTGAGCGTAAACCCAATGACAGAAGAAAACAAAAAAGGGAAGTTAATATTAATATATTGTGTACGATCACCTGTTACATTAAAAGTTAATTCACAATAGTATGTGACGTAAATGCGTGATTTAAATAGTTCAAATATTTGAGTGTTAATTCATCTGTATAATTCTAAACAATCTGATAAGTTAGTTAGGTGACGCTCGTCCCTTCATCTTCCGAAAGTCCCTTTAAGTTCTTGAACTATAGTTTAGTGGGTAACTCATTGTTACGTATTGAATTGGTAAATAAATCATAAAAAGATTTTCTACTATTTTAGCCACTTTTCTGATCTTAGAGAAAGTTTTCGTAGACGCTTAAGGTGAATTCACCCATTCGTTCTGAACGAAATTTTTGTTGTTGTTCCGCGTTAAATTTACTCTCTTTCTCCCATTCTCAAAAAAATAGAGACGTCAAACTACATATAAAAAAAGCGTTCGGAACGTTCAGAACGAACGGGTGAATTCACCTTTACAAAAGCTGTATCGATTATGTACATACATATGTAAGTATATCTGTGGCAATATATTATAACATCTTAAGTCGAGTTAAGTCAAAAAGTTATGGCTATTTACATTGTCACATGCATCTCGTGTTTACTGATTTTTTATTCCTCTTATAAATGATTGACAATTATCGATCAAAAAATGACTTACACCATTGTTGTCGTGCGGAAGTGTTACTCGTGTTCGGAACTATTCCAATTTATTAGCAGCATCTGCATTAATCGTTTTCTCTAAAGTCATATCGTTCGGTTATATAGCAATTTTTTTTGCTGTGCGCATAAATAATACCAAAGGAGACTTTTATTATGAATTTTCAGTGAAAATTTTGAAAAATGTCAATATAAAAAGTCATATATGAAAACGAATTCGTGGCAAGGAATATAATTGACAGTTTGATATTATTATCGAATATTAAAATATTTTCATTACCCCAGTAGAATAAGTCAAGCAAAGCAGTGAAGAAAGTACAGTAATTATATCCAGAGAAATATAATAGTAAGACCTTTCGTGCATAGCACTCTTGTAATGAAGTCCCTTTTAAACAAAAGGTTGGAACTACAATAGGGGTCCTCTCAAATCAGCTGAAAATTAATAATCGGGTATGTTCCAGGTTTCGACTCGGATTGAAAACGAAAAATTTTTTGAATCCCCATAATTTATAAAATGGTGTTCTGAATTCAGCATGTTTTTCCACATTCGAAGTTTATGTTCGAAAAAAAATCTAAATGTCCACGGCCACAGTTACGCAAAAATCGACGGCGGTCGGCAAAAAAATTAACAAATTACAAAAGTAACACCCAATTTTCACGATGATTTTTTTACTTATCTTTAAGACATGTCTTTTTTGTTTGTAGGCATATTAGGTAGATAAGAAAGAGGGGTAGCAAAAGAAACGTGGTTTCTGTTTTCGTGATTTTTTTACAACAACAATGAAGAAAAATACATCTCTTCCTTTTAGCTGTCATTCGCAATTTTACTATTATATTTTATTTGCATTCGTCCGTTAAAGTGGTTATATCTCTGTGTTCTTTTTTATTTTTCTTGTTTTAAACCGACAAGTGCTTGTTTTTTGTTTTGTGTGTATATAAATAAAATAAATATAAATAAAAAGTTCAAATAAATATAAACCATGTGGAAAAAAGAAATTGTGGAGCTTTTAATATCTAAATATCAGGAACACGAAAACTTGTATGATGTACGTAATCCTACATATATGGACCGTGTCAAGCGATCTAGCTCTTTGTTCACAATCTGCCAAGAGTTAATGATATATACTTTTTAAAGTTATATATTAATAAAAGACGAATTTATTTCAATTAATGTACTTATAATAATTTAACTTGTTTTATTTTAATTTCAAAATAATAAACCAAAGTATTACATTCTATGAATAGGCACAATAAAATAAGTTATTTTCCATATACATATGTACCTACTCAAAAACCTTTAAATATTCATTTTTAAAGTGTTTCCAAATTGCCTGGCATAATTCCGGAACTGCACGACAAAAAAAGGTTTCCCATAGTCTCGTCTGATAATTTGTGCTTTTGATGGACTCTCCAGCAGCGACGTATTGGAGTGTGGCTGCCAGTTTCTCTGCTGGAGTTATCGCTTCTCTCAAGATGGTATCTTGTTTTACTATATCACCTTCGATTTTTGCGAGTATCAAATTAAATGTCTCTCGGCTCATTCTGATATAGTTCAGAAAAGACGACTTATCTCCCAAGAAGTCGTTCATAAGAAACTAAAATGTACCTCGCTCCACTCAGCATTTCCGCCATTGCTTCACCCACTCACTAGTTTTAGTCCACTAGTTTTACCTCCATTGCTTTCTTCGAGGTTTTTCTGTATAGCACCCAATTTTGATTTTTTTAAGAAAATTTACTTTTTTAAACACTTTACTTCTCAAGTTATTAAATTCCGTTTTTGGCGCCCAAATTATACAAATAAAAGGAATTAAAGATAAAGTAAAAAAATCCAACTCTGACTGTCAAATAAGAGTTTTTTTTACAACAACAGTGAAGAAATAGACATGTTTTAAAAATCATCATGAAAATGTGACATGATTTTGGGAGCAACTTTAAAAGAAAATAAAAAAAGACATGTCTTAAAAAATCATCGTGAAAATTGGATGTAAAACAATTTACAGAGTATGAAAAACACATTAAAATTTTTCATTTAATTTTCAACGCGAATTAAAACAAAATTAATATTCTTAAAGAAACAGAATGAAAATAAAATTATTCAATACTCTCAAAAAAGACAACGAACGAAATTAAAGTTATTTGCTTTTGGTTGATCTGCTTGGCTGGCGTTATTTATCAGCGCGGCTGTTTGCCGGCTATAGACATATCGACTACGTTGTCCTGGCACTATTTGTTGTTAAAACAAAGTATTGCCTGATTATTACATTGCGATTTTACAACTAAATGCATTCGAATTATTATAATTATTGTTTAAATAGATTTATATATATGAAATTAGTTTTAATTTCCTTAAAAAAATTCATTTTTCTTTATCAATAAGATCTAAATGCATTGAGATTTAATTCAAAAAAGATTGACATATCAAACTTTATTATGTAGGGCAACTTTGTGTTTTCGAACATAAACAAAACTGTTGTATTTTTTTCATGTTTTTTTACACAAGTGAGATCTGCCAAAACCAAATTGAAATTTTTGGCAAAGTTTAAAAAAAATTTGTTTGCATTAATATTTCTGTGAAAAATTTAATTTTTTTGATGAAGTTCAATAAAAAACACTTCAAACTAAAAACCAAAATTGTATTTTTCTTAATAATGTTAGCATTTATAAGAATAAAGTACGATTAGTTTTACTTTCACCCACCCCTTACTACTCTAATTGAAAACGAATAAAAACATGGGGATGTGAATTGCAGAACACCAAAAATGCTAAAGTAATCCACTTTCGAGTGAATTCGGATTCTAGAACATACCCGAATATCTGTAGTAATATCTTTAGTAAAGATAATAATGCAGAACTGAGACTTGAGGTGGATTTACCCATTCGTTCTGAACGAAATTTTTGTTGTAAGACTGAGAGATTGTTTACAAAAGGTTGACCCACATCGAAGAAATGTTCTGGAGAAACTAAGCTACCATATGGAACAACTCTTTAAATGATGTGAGTTACTTTTACAAGCAGGCAGCACAGTGGCAGATGATTGCAATTTGATGTGTTCTAAATTAAAAAAAAAAAAAATTATAAAATAAAAAATATACAGATCAAAAAAAGTCGAGTGTTGGTTCTAATAGCTATTGAGTTAAATAAATATAAAAAATTACAAATATAATTGTATATTATAATACATATGTACATATGTACATTAGGGTGCGCCTTAAGTGTATGGGACACTTTTTTTTAACAAATTGGATCGTAACTCCCACCAAAAATGTTCTATGTAGTAAAAATTGCATTGTGGAAAATTATAGGCAGATTGTATTACCGGAAGGCGTGCCGCATTCGCCCACAAGTTGGTAATATATGTTAAATTCATATTAAATATGTATGTAATTTATTGTTTGTGAGCTCAGACAACAACAGAAAAATATGTCGTCAATTAAGTCCGGCAGCTTTTGAAGTTCAGTAACGCCCAGTTGTGTAGTGTCTTCTTTTGCTAAAAAAAGTGGTGAATTCCCGAATTAAACAAACGCACTTTGATTAAATAACATTTGTATCGGATGGGCGCAAGTGCATATTCAAGTGAAAAAATAAGTGTTATTAAAAGAAATAAAGCGATAAAACAATCAAGTTTATAAAATATTAAAGAAAATAATAAATATGAACACAAGACAACAAGAGCAGTTGTACCTTCTCGGCTATGATGCCAGCCAAATAATCGGTGCCAAATTGTCTTCAAATGGTCAAGTTTTGCGTGTTTTGTTTTACAATATGCGAAAAGTAAAACTAGAGTTGCGTGCTAGTGCTTCCCTTGTAGGGAAAGAGGTAGAAGTTTTATGGAACAAAGCACGAATACCAGTTAGAGCTTTTGACAAATGTATCTCAAAAGTTGAACGTTTATATTTAGAATGGAGAAATTTGCAAAAAAATTCTAAACGTCGGACATTACTCCAGGAAACACGTGAAAAAGACTTCGTAGATATATTTGATGATTTGTTTGATGTCGCACATGCCGATGCATTGGATATTATCACTTTGGCACCTTATATGATACAAAGGACCCGAGAGGAAGAGCATGCGGAAGATCAGCAGTTCTAATAAAGTCAAGACTCAAACACTATATTCTTGAGAACATCTGTGAAGACCATGTACAAGCAACAAATATTTGCATCTAAAATTTTTGTTCAAATCTTGTGATATCATCAGTTTACTCCCCTCCCATATTTTCAATCACTGAGGATCAATATGAGGATTTTTACAAAACTCTTGGCCCTTGTTTCGTAGCAGCTGGCGACTACAATGCGAAACATACTTTCTGGGGATCGCGTCTTATTACACCTAGAGGTCGAGCGTTGTTAAACACAATTTCAAAAATGGGCTTGGACGTCATTTCGAGCGGGGAGCCCACTTACTGGCCTACTGACATACAAAAAACTCCAGATGTTATAGATTTTGGCGTCATGAAAAATATCTCTAGGGATTTAATTCATGTTGAAGCTTCTCATGATCTCTCCTCCGATTACTCTCCAACGATCGTTACAATTTGTAGCCCACTAAGAAGTGACTTACCTCACCCATATGTGAAAGTGATAAATCGTGTTAATTGGCTGGGGTTCAAAAAATATCTCAGTAGTCATTGTGCCGAAAATATCAAGCTAAGAACTCCCGATGATATTGAACTTAACATTGCCAATCTTACCGAAAATATTAAACAGGCTGCTAAACATGCCACTACCTCCCATCCGCAGACTGGGTTTAATAGAATTTATTCTACGGATATTGAACGTCTCGTATTTGAAAAAAGAAGAGCTAGAAGGGAATGGCAACAGCACAGATCACCCCAACATAAAATCAGACTTAGAGAATGCATTAAACAACTCCAAGAGTTGCTTGCATGTGAAAAATCTGCTTCTCTTAAGTTCATTTCATAAGAAGAACATTTGAAGAAAAGAAGTATTGTTCCTCCCTCTTTATTGATGTTTCTCAGGCATTTGATAAAGTTTGGCATGAAGGCCTAATTTTAAAACTGAAGACATATTTACCAATAAACATTGTAAATCTTTTGGAAAGTTACATTCTTGCCCGGAAGTTCACTGTTGCGGAAGAAGACTTCATGAGTGTGCCCGAAACTATCTCATCCGCGTGCCACATGGGAGTATACTGGTGCCACTTTTGTATTTGATTTATACCTGTGATATGCCTGTGAGCAGTAATATCCACACTTCTACATTTGCCGATGATACAGCCTGCCTAAGTATGCATGAAAACCCTCACGAGTCATCCGGATATCTTCAGGAACATATTACCCTGTTGGAACTGTGGTTGCACTTATGGAGAATAAAAGTAAATGAACAAAAGTGTGTTCATGTCACATTTACCCTACGAAGAGACACTTGTTCCCCCATTCGAATCAACAATCAAGTTGTTCCTCAACATTCACATGTGAAATAACTTGGTATATACCTCGACCGACGCCTCACATGGAAAAACCACATTGACTTTAAGCTGACACAAATGAAGCTTAAATTAACCCAGAATTGGCTGATTGGTAGAAATTCAACCCTCAGTCTGGATTGTAAACTTTTAATATACAAGTCGCTTTTGAAACCCATATGGTGTTACGGAATTCAGATATGGGGCACTGCTTCAGCTTCCAATGTAGAGAGAATCCAACGAATGCAAAACAAAATTTTAAAGTTAATAACATCGGCTCCATGGTACATGAAAAATTCAATTTTACATCGTAATTTAAATTTGCCACTTGTGACCGCTGAAATTGCAAAATATGCAGGCAAATATTTAACAAAACTCGAGTCCCATCCTAATCGCCTTGCTCGTAACATCTTAAACTTCCCTGGACACATCCGCTTGAAAAAGAGGGACATTACGGCTTTAATACGCCTCACTCCAGATGAAATTTTTTGAAAATATTTTTGTGCTTAACACGACATTTATGTATTATTAATTACTATCACTAAGTTTATGGCCGACACTGGTTGGGCCTAATAATTATATACATATATATTTAAGATTTGAATACTTATTGTTAGTTCAGTTTTTGAAGATACAATAAATAAATTTTAGCATGAAAAAATGACAGTAATTTAAAAAAATACTGAGCCTCTAGAAATTGCTAGTCGGTCACCATTTGCGCCGTGTATGGCAATCTTATTAGGTGTACGTTGTAACTTCAGCTGATTTGCCGCAAATTCATTCATGAAGGTTGCTTCTGCACCGCTATCGATCAGTGCTCGAAGGCGTATCGTTTGGCCCATTTCACATTGACCCTCTATAACTGCGGTACCTAATAGGACCTTTGAAACCGGACTGGTTTCAGGTAAATGTGCATTATGTATTGAAACTCACCACCTTCAGAAGGAGTGCCTTTGTTATGTGTCTGGTTTTGTTCTTCATGTAATGACGTGTGGTGCATTGCTTGACAAGTTTGAAATCGACCTTTGGAGGGGCATGAATTAAATGCCCTTGACGTAAGTAATTAAAACATTATTTATGTTGGACAACAATGCCGCGCTTTTGTGTCAGTTGTAGGTGCTTAAAAGCATTATAATATGCTAAAATATGATTACCTGAGCAATGACGACAATGTTGTGTTGTGATATGCAAATTCTTGACAAACGATTTTGACTTTCTGGATGTTTCTTTAGGTGGTTTTGTTTCGCTTTTGTGTTCCACCATTGTTTGAAGCATCTCTAGTGATTGAATGTGTCTGTCTAGAAATTCTTTAAGTGCTGCATATTTGGGTACTTCTTCATTTGACTTATGTGACAGATCCCAGGCCTTTCTTGTGTCGCTGTCTAACTTGTTTACCACCAAATATACAAGCCAGTCATCCCAATGCTCGACTGGACGTTTGAGTTGGTAAAAGTAACACTGTCATTTAGTGTGCGTAGACTTAAAGCGGATTCTATTCGTGCAGCTGGTAAATTAATAATTTGCGTTAGAAATGAATTAATAATTATTCGTTTGTTCTCATATTTTTGTACTAATAAATCCCAGACTATAAAATTAATTTGATAAAACTTGCATCAGTAGTAGATATGTATATTATTCAAAGCACGAACTGCACCACCAACGAGAGCGTCCTTTAAACACTGCAGCTTTTGTGTATTTGATATATGCTGATTATCTTTTACTATTGATACAAAAAGGTCTTTAAATGGGAAGCAATTGAGAAAGCTGCCATCAAAAGAAGGTATTTTAATAGCTAGCAAATGGGTGTTGGGCGAAATATTAACAGAAGTTGACTGTTGTATGCTGGCATTAGAAGTGGAAGGAGCAGTATTCCCAGAATTGACTTGTTGCAAGTAGTCAGTTAATTCGCCCAAGGTTTCACAATACGTAGTCTACGTCTCTACAAAATTACACAGACTTGAATAAATCCTGCCGTTTGTTTAGCTCTTGCAGTTTTTTCTTGTATTGGTACGAAAGTTTCGAATTGCGGTACTAATGTATTTGTTTTTTCTTCAAAGCCCATCTTTATAGATGTACGTAAATAAAATTTGTAACTTGGTGATTTGGTAATTGTTTACAAATTGCAAAAGTACAATGTTATTTAGTTCTCTTCACAATTTATTTAATTTACAACTAGATTTATTAATTAATTTTATATTATGGGTTCTACTATGCTATCGGAAGAAACCAACTGAGCGTAAACCCAATGACAGAAGAAAACAAAAAAGGGAAGTTAATATTAATATATTGTGTACGATCACCTGTTACATTAAAAGTTAATTCACAATAGTATGTGACGTAAATGCGTGATTTAAATAGTTCAAATATTTGAGTGTTAATTCATCTGTATAATTCTAAACAATCTGATAAGTTAGTTAGGTGCCGCTCGTCCCTTCATCTTCCGAAAGTCCCTTTAAGCTCTTGAACTATAGTTCAGTGGGTAACTCATTGTTACGTATTGAATTGGTAAATAAATCATAAAAAGATTTTCTACTATTTTAGCCACTTTTCTGATCTTAGAGAAAGTTTTCGTAGACGCTTAAGGTGAATTCACCCATTCGTTCTGAACGAAATTTTTGTTGTTGTTCCGAGTTAAATTTACTCTCTTTCTCCCATTCTCAAAAAAATAGAGACGTCAAACTACATATAAAAAAAGCGTTCGGAACGTTCAGAACGAACGGGTGAATTCACCTTTACAAAAGCTGTATCGATTATGTACATACATATGTAAGTATATCTGTGGCAATATATTATAACATCTTAAGTCGAGTTAAGTCAAAAAGTTATGGCTATTTACATTGTCACATGCATCTCGTGTTTACTGATTTTTTATTCCTCTTATAAATGATTGACAATTATCGATCAAAAAATGACTTACACCATTGTTGTCGTGCGGAAGTGTTACTCGTGTTCGGAACTATTCCAATTTATTAGCAGCATCTGCATTAATCGTTTTCTCTAAAGTCATATCGTTCGGTTATATAGCAATTTTTTTTTGCTGTGCGCATAAATAATACCAAAGGAGACTTTTATTATGAATTTTCAGTGAAAATTTTGAAAAATGTCAATATAAAAAGTCATATATGAAAACGAATTCGTGGCAAGGAATATAATTGACAGTTTGATATTATTATCGAATATTAAAATATTTTCATTACCCCAGTAGAATAAGTCAAGCAAAGCAGTGAAGAAAGTACAGTAATTATATCCAGAGAAATATAATAGTAAGACCTTTCGTGCATAGCACTCTTGTAATGAAGTCCCTTTTAAACAAAAGGTTGGAACTACAATAGGGGTCCTCTCAAATCAGCTGAAAATTAATAATCGGGTATGTTCCAGGTTTCGACTCGGATTGAAAACGAAAAATTTTTTGAATCCCCATAATTTATAAAATGGTGTTCTGAATTCAGCATGTTTTTCCACATTCGAAGTTTATGTTCGAAAAAAAAAATCTAAATGTCCACGGCCACAGTTACGCAAAAATCGACGGCGGTCGGCAAAAAAATTAACAAATTACAAAAGTAACACCCAATTTTCACGATGATTTTTTTACTTATCTTTAAGACATGTCTTTTTTGTTTGTAGGCATATTAGGTAGATAAGAAAGAGGGGTAGCAAAAGAAACGTGGTTTCTGTTTTCGTGATTTTTTACAACAACAATGAAGAAAAATACATCTCTTCCTTTTAGCTGTCATTCGCAATTTTACTATTATATTTTATTTGCATTCGTCCGTTAAAGTGGTTATATCTCTGTGTTCTTTTTTATTTTTCTTGTTTTAAACCGACAAGTGCTTGTTTTTTGTTTTGTGTGTATATAAATAAAATAAATATAAATAAAAAGTTCAAATAAATATAAACCATGTGGAAAAAAGAAATTGTGGAGCTTTTAATATCTAAATATCAGGAACACGAAAACTTGTATGATGTACGTAATCCTACATATATGGACCGTGTCAAGCGATCTAGCTCTTTGTTCACAATCTGCCAAGAGTTAATGATATATACTTTTTAAAGTTATATATTAATAAAAGACGAATTTATTTCAATTAATGTACTTATAATAATTTAACTTGTTTTATTTTAATTTCAAAATAATAAACCAAAGTATTACATTCTATGAATAGGCACAATAAAATAAGTTATTTTCCATATACATATGTACCTACTCAAAAACCTTTAAATATTCATTTTTAAAGTGTTTCCAAATTGCCTGGCATAATTCCGGAACTGCACGACAAAAAAAAGGTTTCCCATAGTCTCGTCTGATAATTTGTGCTTTTGATGGACTCTCCAGCAGCGACGTATTGGAGTGTGGCTGCCAGTTTCTCTGCTGGAGTTATCGCTTCTCTCAAGATGGTATCTTGTTTTACTATATCACCTTCGATTTTTGCGAGTATCAAATTAAATGTCTCTCGGCTCATTCTGATATAGTTCAGAAAAGACGACTTATCTCCCAAGAAGTCGTTCATAAGAAACTAAAATGTACCTCGCTCCACTCAGCATTTCCGCCATTGCTTCACCCACTCACTAGTTTTAGTCCACTAGTTTTACCTCCATTGCTTTCTTCGAGGTTTTTCTGTATAGCACCCAATTTTGATTTTTTTTAAGAAAATTTACTTTTTTAAACACTTTACTTCTCAAGTTATTAAATTCCGTTTTTGGCGCCCAAATTATACAAATAAAAGGAATTAAAGATAAAGTAAAAAAATCCAACTCTGACTGTCAAATAAGAGTTTTTTTTTTACAACAACAGTGAAGAAATAGACATGTTTTAAAAATCATCATGAAAATGTGACATGATTTTGGGAGCAACTTTAAAAGAAAATAAAAAAAGACATGTCTTAAAAAATCATCGTGAAAATTGGATGTAAAACAATTTACAGAGTATGAAAAACACATTAAAATTTTTCATTTAATTTTCAACGCGAATTAAAACAAAATTAATATTCTTAAAGAAACAGAATGAAAATAAAATTATTCAATACTCTCAAAAAAGACAACGAACGAAATTAAAATTATTTGCTTTTGGTTGATCTGCTTGCCTGGCGTTATTTATCAGCGCGGCTGTTTGCCGGCTATAGACATATCGACTACGTTGTCCTGGCACTATTTGTTGTTAAAACAAAGTATTGCCTGATTATTACATTGCGATTTTACAACTAAATGCATTCGAATTATTATAATTATTGTTTAAATAGATTTATATATATGAAATTAGTTTTAATTTCCTTAAAAAAATTCATTTTTCTTTATCAATAAGATCTAAATGCATTGAGATTTAATTCAAAAAAGATTGACATATCAAACTTTATTATGTAGGGCAACTTTGTGTTTTCGAACATAAACAAAACTGTTGTATTTTTTTCATGTTTTTTTACACAAGTGAGATCTGCCAAAACCAAATTGAAATTTTTGGCAAAGTTTAAAAAAAATTTGTTTGCATTAATATTTCTGTGAAAAATTTAATTTTTTTGATGAAGTTCAATAAAAAACACTTCAAACTAAAAACCAAAATTGTATTTTTTCTTAATAATGTTAGCATTTATAAGAATAAAGTACGATTAGTTTTACTTTCACCCACCCCTTACTACTCTAATTGAAAACGAATAAAAACATGGGGATGTGAATTGCAGAACACCAAAAATGCTAAAGTAATCCACTTTCGAGTGAATTCGGATTCTAGAACATACCCGAATATCTGTAGTAATATCTTTAGTAAAGATAATAATGCAGAACTGAGACTTGAGGTGGATTTACCCATTCGTTCTGAACGAAATTTTTGTTGTAAGACAGAGATTGTTTACAAAAGGTTGACCCACATCGAAGAAATGTTCTGGAGAAACTAAGCTACCATATGGAACAACTCTTTAAATGATGTGAGTTACTTTTACAAGCAGGCAGCACAGTGGCAGATGATTGCAATTTGATGTGTTCTAAATTAAAAAAAAAAAAAAAATTATAAAATAAAAAATATACAGATCAAAAAAAGTCGAGTGTTGGTTCTAATAGCTATTGAGTTAAATAAATATAAAAAATTACAAATATAATTGTATATTATAATACATATGTACATATGTACATTAGGGTGCGCCTTAAGTGTATGGGACACTTTTTTTTAACAAATTGGATCGTAACTCCCACCAAAAATGTTCTATGTAGTAAAAATTGCATTGTGGAAAATTATAGGCAGATTGTATTACCGGAAGGCGTGCCGCATTCGCCCACAAGTTGGTAATATATGTTAAATTCATATTAAATATGTATGTAATTTATTGTTTGTGAGCTCAGACAACAACAGAAAAATATGTCGTCAATTAAGTCCGGCAGCTTTTGAAGTTCAGTAACGCCCAGTTGTGTAGTGTCTTCTTTTGCTAAAAAAAGTGGTGAATTCCCGAATTAAACAAACGCACTTTGATTAAATAACATTTGTATCGGATGGGCGCAAGTGCATATTCAAGTGAAAAAATAAGTGTTATTAAAAGAAATAAAGCGATAAAACAATCAAGTTTATAAAATATTAAAGAAAATAATAAATATGAACACAAGACAACAAGAGCAGTTGTACCTTCTCGGCTATGATGCCAGCCAAATAATCGGTGCCAAATTGTCTTCAAATGGTCAAGTTTTGCGTGTTTTGTTTTACAATATGCGAAAAGTAAAACTAGAGTTGCGTGCTAGTGCTTCCCTTGTAGGGAAAGAGGTAGAAGTTTTATGGAACAAAGCACGAATACCAGTTAGAGCTTTTGACAAATGTATCTCAAAAGTTGAACGTTTATATTTAGAATGGAGAAATTTGCAAAAAAATTCTAAACGTCGGACATTACTCCAGGAAACACGTGAAAAAGACTTCGTAGATATATTTGATGATTTGTTTGATGTCGCACATGCCGATGCATTGGATATTATCACTTTGGCACCTTATATGATACAAAGGACCCGAGAGGAAGAGCATGCGGAAGATCAGCAGTTCTAATAAAGTCAAGACTCAAACACTATATTCTTGAGAACATCTGTGAAGACCATGTACAAGCAACAAATATTTGCATCGAAAATTTTTGTTCAAATCTTGTGATATCATCAGTTTACTCCCCTCCCATATTTTCAATCACTGAGGATCAATATGAGGATTTTTACAAAACTCTTGGCCCTTGTTTCGTAGCAGCTGGCGACTACAATGCGAAACATACTTTCTGGGGATCGCGTCTTATTACACCTAGAGGTCGAGCGTTGTTAAACACAATTTCAAAAATGGGCTTGGACGTCATTTCGAGCGGGGAGCCCACTTACTGGCCTACTGACATACAAAAAACTCCAGATGTTATAGATTTTGGCGTCATGAAAAATATCTCTAGGGATTTAATTCATGTTGAAGCTTCTCATGATCTCTCCTCCGATTACTCTCCAACGATCGTTACAATTTGTAGCCCACTAAGAAGTGACTTACCTCACCCATATGTGAAAGTGATAAATCGTGTTAATTGGCTGGGGTTCAAAAAATATCTCAGTAGTCATTGTGCCGAAAATATCAAGCTAAGAACTCCCGATGATATTGAACTTAACATTGCCAATCTTATTAAACAGGCTGCTAAACATGCCACTACCTCCCATCCGCAGACTGGGTTTAATAGAATTTATTCTACGGATATTGAACGTCTCGTATTTGAAAAAAGAAGAGCTAGAAGGGAATGGCAACAGCACAGATCACCCCAACATAAAATCAGACTTAGAGAATGCATTAAACAACTCCAAGAGTTGCTTGCATGTGAAAAATCTGCTTCTCTTAAGTTCATTTCATAAGAAGAACATTTGAAGAAAAGAAGTATTGTTCCTCCCTCTTTATTGATGTTTCTCAGGCATTTGATAAAGTTTGGCATTAAGGCCTAATTTTAAAACTGAAGACATATTTACCAATAAACATTGTAAATCTTTTGGAAAGTTACATTCTTGCCCGGAAGTTCACTGTTGCGGAAGAAGACTTCATGAGTGTGCCCGAAACTATCTCATCCGGTGTGCCACATGGGAGTATACTGGTGCCACTTTTGTATTTGATTTATACCTGTGATATGCCTGTGAGCAGTAATATCCACACTTCTACATTTGCCGATGATACAGCCTGCCTAAGTATGCATGAAAACCCTCACGAGTCATCCGGATATCTTCAGGAACATATTACCCTGTTGGAACTGTGGTTGCACTTATGGAGAATAAAAGTAAATGAACAAAAGTGTGTTCATGTCACATTTACCCTACGAAGAGACACTTGTTCCCCCATTCGAATCAACAATCAAGTTGTTCCTCAACATTCACATGTGAAATAACTTGGTATATACCTCGACCGACGCCTCACATGGAAAAACCACATTGACTTTAAGCTGACACAAATGAAGCTTAAATTAACCCAGAATTGGCTGATTGGTAGAAATTCAACCCTCAGTCTGGATTGTAAACTTTTAATATACAAGTCGCTTTTGAAACCCATATGGTGTTACGGAATTCAGATATGGGGCACTGCTTCAGCTTCCAATGTAGAGAGAATCCAACGAATGCAAAACAAAATTTTAAAGTTAATAACATCGGCTCCATGGTACATGAAAAATTAAATTTTACATCGTAATTTAAATTTGCCACTTGTGACCGCTGAAATTGCAAAATATGCAGGCAAATATTTAACAAAACTCGAGTCCCATCCTAATCGCCTTGCTCGTAACATCTTAAACTTCCCTGGACACATCCGCTTGAAAAAGAGGGACATTACGGCTTTAATACGCCTCACTCCAGATGAAATTTTTTGAAAATATTTTTGTGCTTAACACGACATTTATGTATTATTAATTACTATCACTAAGTTTATGGCCGACACTGGTTGGGCCTAATAATTATATACATATATATTTAAGATTTGAATACTTATTGTTAGTTCAGTTTTTGAAGATACAATAAATAAATTTTAGCATGAAAAAATGACAGTAATTTAAAAAAATACTGAGCCTCTAGAAATTGCTAGTCGGTCACCATTTGCGCCGTGTATGGCAATCTTATTAGGTGTACGTTGTAACTTCAGCTGATTTGCCGCAAATTCATTCATGAAGGTTGCTTCTGCACCGCTATCGATCAGTGCTCGAAGGCGTATCGTTTGGCCCATTTCACATTGACCCTCTATAACTGCGGTACCTAATAGGACCTTTGAAACCGGACTGGTTTCAGGTAAATGTGCATTATGTATTGAAACTCACCACCTTCAGAAGGAGTGCCTTCGTTATGTGTCTGGTTTTGTTCTTCATGTAATGACGTGTGGTGCATTGCTTGACAAGTTTGAAATCGACCTTTGGAGGGGCATGAATTAAATGCCCTTGACGTAAGTAATTAAAACATTATTTATGTTGGACAACAATGCCGCGCTTTTGTGTCAGTTGTAGGTGCTTAAAAGCATTATAATATGCTAAAATATGATTACCTGAGCAATGACGACAATGTTGTGTTGTGATATGCAAATTCTTGACAAACGATTTTGACTTTCTGGATGTTTCTTTAGGTGGTTTTGTTTCGCTTTTGTGTTCCACCATTGTTTGAAGCATCTCTAGTGATTGAATGTGTCTGTCTAGAAATTCTTTAAGTGCTGCATATTTGGGTACTTCTTCATTTGACTTATGTGACAGATCCCAGGCCTTTCTTGTGTCGCTGTCTAACTTGTTTACCACCAAATATACAAGCCAGTCATCCCAATGCTCGACTGGACGTTTGAGTTGGTAAAAGTAACACTGTCATTTAGTGTGCGTAGACTTAAAGCGGATTCTATTCGTGCAGCTGGTAAATTAATAATTTGCGTTAGAAATGAATTAATAATTATTCGTTTGTTCTCATATTTTTGTACTAATAAATCCCAGACTATAAAATTAATTTGATAAAACTTGCATCAGTAGTAGATATGTATATTATTCAAAGCACGAACTGCACCACCAACGAGAGCGTCCTTTAAACACTGCAGCTTTTGTGTATTTGATATATGCTGATTATCTTTTACTATTGATACAAAAAGGTCTTTAAATGGGAAGCAATTGAGAAAGCTGCCATCAAAAGAAGGTATTTTAATAGCTAGCAAATGGGTGTTGGGCGAAATATTAACAGAAGTTGACTGTTGTATGCTGGCATTAGAAGTGGAAGGAGCAGTATTCCCAGAATTGACTTGTTGCAAGTAGTCAGTTAATTCGCCCAAGGTTTCACAATACGTAGTCTACGTCTCTACAAAATTACACAGACTTGAATAAATCCTGCCGTTTGTTTAGCTCTTGCAGTTTTTTCTTGTATTGGTACGAAAGTTTCGAATTGCGGTACTAATGTATTTGTTTTTTCTTCAAAGCCCATCTTTATAGATGTATGTAAATAAAATTTATAACTTGGTGATTTGGTAATTGTTTACAAATTGCAAAAGTACAATGTTATTTAGTTCTCTTCACAATTTATTTAATTTACAACTAGATTTATTAATTAATTTTATATTATGGGTTCTACTATGCTATCGGAAGAAACCAACTGAGCGTAAACCCAATGACAGAAGAAAACAAAAAAGGGAAGTTAATATTAATATATTGTGTACGATCACCTGTTACATTAAAAGTTAATTCACAATAGTATGTGACGTAAATGCGTGATTTAAATAGTTCAAATATTTGAGTGTTAATTCATCTGTATAATTCTAAACAATCTGATAAGTTAGTTAGGTGACGCTCGTCCCTTCATCTTCCGAAAGTCCCTTTAAGTTCTTGAACTATAGTTTAGTGGGTAACTCATTGTTACGTATTGAATTGGTAAATAAATCATAAAAAGATTTTCTACTATTTTAGCCACTTTTCTGATCTTAGAGAAAGTTTTCGTAGACGCTTAAGGTGAATTCACCCATTCGTTCTGAACGAAATTTTTGTTGTTGTTCCGCGTTAAATTTACTCTCTTTCTCCCATTCTCAAAAAAATAGAGACGTCAAACTACATATAAAAAAAGCGTTCGGAACGTTCAGAACGAACGGGTGAATTCACCTTTACAAAAGCTGTATCGATTATGTACATACATATGTAAGTATATCTGTGGCAATATATTATAACATCTTAAGTCGAGTTAAGTCAAAAAGTTATGGCTATTTACATTGTCACATGCATCTCGTGTTTACTGATTTTTTATTCCTCTTATAAATGATTGACAATTATCGATCAAAAAATGACTTACACCATTGTTGTCGTGCGGAAGTGTTACTCGTGTTCGGAACTATTCCAATTTATTAGCAGCATCTGCATTAATCGTTTTCTCTAAAGTCATATCGTTCGGTTATATAGCAATTTTTTTTTGCTGTGCGCATAAATAATACCAAAGGAGACTTTTATTATGAATTTTCAGTGAAAATTTTGAAAAATGTCAATATAAAAAGTCATATATGAAAACGAATTCGTGGCAAGGAATATAATTGACAGTTTGATATTATTATCGAATATTAAAATATTTTCATTACCCCAGTAGAATAAGTCAAGCAAAGCAGTGAAGAAAGTACAGTAATTATATCCAGAGAAATATAATAGTAAGACCTTTCGTGCATAGCACTCTTGTAATGAAGTCCCTTTTAAACAAAAGGTTGGAACTACAATAGGGGTCCTCTCAAATCAGCTGAAAATTAATAATCGGGTATGTTCCAGGTTTCGACTCGGATTGAAAACGAAAAATTTTTTGAATCCCCATAATTTATAAAATGGTGTTCTGAATTCAGCATGTTTTTCCACATTCGAAGTTTATGTTCGAAAAAAAATCTAAATGTCCACGGCCACAGTTACGCAAAAATCGACGGCGGTCGGCAAAAAAATTAACAAATTACAAAAGTAACACCCAATTTTCACGATGATTTTTTTACTTATCTTTAAGACATGTCTTTTTTGTTTGTAGGCATATTAGGTAGATAAGAAAGAGGGGTAGCAAAAGAAACGTGGTTTCTGTTTTCGTGATTTTTTTACAACAACAATGAAGAAAAATACATCTCTTCCTTTTAGCTGTCATTCGCAATTTTACTATTATATTTTATTTGCATTCGTCCGTTAAAGTGGTTATATCTCTGTGTTCTTTTTTATTTTTCTTGTTTTAAACCGACAAGTGCTTGTTTTTTGTTTTGTGTGTATATAAATAAAATAAATATAAATAAAAAGTTCAAATAAATATAAACCATGTGGAAAAAAGAAATTGTGGAGCTTTTAATATCTAAATATCAGGAACACGAAAACTTGTATGATGTACGTAATCCTACATATATGGACCGTGTCAAGCGATCTAGCTCTTTGTTCACAATCTGCCAAGAGTTAATGATATATACTTTTTAAAGTTATATATTAATAAAAGACGAATTTATTTCAATTAATGTACTTATAATAATTTAACTTGTTTTATTTTAATTTCAAAATAATAAACCAAAGTATTACATTCTATGAATAGGCACAATAAAATAAGTTATTTTCCATATACATATGTACCTACTCAAAAACCTTTAAATATTCATTTTTAAAGTGTTTCCAAATTGCCTGGCATAATTCCGGAACTGCACGACAAAAAAAGGTTTCCCATAGTCTCGTCTGATAATTTGTGCTTTTGATGGACTCTCCAGCAGCGACGTATTGGAGTGTGGCTGCCAGTTTCTCTGCTGGAGTTATCGCTTCTCTCAAGATGGTATCTTGTTTTACTATATCACCTTCGATTTTTGCGAGTATCAAATTAAATGTCTCTCGGCTCATTCTGATATAGTTCAGAAAAGACGACTTATCTCCCAAGAAGTCGTTCATAAGAAACTAAAATGTACCTCGCTCCACTCAGCATTTCCGCCATTGCTTCACCCACTCACTAGTTTTAGTCCACTAGTTTTACCTCCATTGCTTTCTTCGAGGTTTTTCTGTATAGCACCCAATTTTGATTTTTTTAAGAAAATTTACTTTTTTAAACACTTTACTTCTCAAGTTATTAAATTCCGTTTTTGGCGCCCAAATTATACAAATAAAAGGAATTAAAGATAAAGTAAAAAAATCCAACTCTGACTGTCAAATAAGAGTTTTTTTTACAACAACAGTGAAGAAATAGACATGTTTTAAAAATCATCATGAAAATGTGACATGATTTTGGGAGCAACTTTAAAAGAAAATAAAAAAAGACATGTCTTAAAAAATCATCGTGAAAATTGGATGTAAAACAATTTACAGAGTATGAAAAACACATTAAAATTTTTCATTTAATTTTCAACGCGAATTAAAACAAAATTAATATTCTTAAAGAAACAGAATGAAAATAAAATTATTCAATACTCTCAAAAAAGACAACGAACGAAATTAAAATTATTTGCTTTTGGTTGATCTGCTTGCCTGGCGTTATTTATCAGCGCGGCTGTTTGCCGGCTATAGACATATCGACTACGTTGTCCTGGCACTATTTGTTGTTAAAACAAAGTATTGCCTGATTATTACATTGCGATTTTACAACTAAATTCATTCGAATTATTATAATTATTGTTTAAATAGATTTATATATATGAAATTAGTTTTAATTTCCTTAAAAAAATTCATTTTTCTTTATCAATAAGATCTAAATGCATTGAGATTTAATTCAAAAAAGATTGACATATCAAACTTTATTATGTAGGGCAACTTTGTGTTTTCGAACATAAACAAAACTGTTGTATTTTTTTCATGTTTTTTTACACAAGTGAGATCTGCCAAAACCAAATTGAAATTTTTGGCAAAGTTTAAAAAAAATTTGTTTGCATTAATATTTCTGTGAAAAATTTAATTTTTTTGATGAAGTTCAATAAAAAACACTTCAAACTAAAAACCAAAATTGTATTTTTTCTTAATAATGTTAGCATTTATAAGAATAAAGTACGATTAGTTTTACTTTCACCCACCCCTTACTACTCTAATTGAAAACGAATAAAAACATGGGGATGTGAATTGCAGAACACCAAAAATGCTAAAGTAATCCACTTTCGAGTGAATTCGGATTCTAGAACATACCCGAATATCTGTAGTAATATCTTTAGTAAAGATAATAATGCAGAACTGAGACTTGAGGTGGATTTACCCATTCGTTCTGAACGAAATTTTTGTTGTAAGACTGAGAGATTGTTTACAAAAGGTTGACCCACATCGAAGAAATGTTCTGGAGAAACTAAGCTACCATATGGAACAACTCTTTAAATGATGTGAGTTACTTTTACAAGCAGGCAGCACAGTGGCAGATGATTGCAATTTGATGTGTTCTAAATTAAAAAAAAAAAAAAATTATAAAATAAAAAATATACAGATCAAAAAAAGTCGAGTGTTGGTTCTAATAGCTATTGAGTTAAATAAATATAAAAAATTACAAATATAATTGTATATTATAATACATATGTACATATGTACATTAGGGTGCGCCTTAAGTGTATGGGACACTTTTTTTTAACAAATTGGATCGTAACTCCCACCAAAAATGTTCTATGTAGTAAAAATTGCATTGTGGAAAATTATAGGCAGATTGTATTACCGGAAGGCGTGCCGCATTCGCCCACAAGTTGGTAATATATGTTAAATTCATATTAAATATGTATGTAATTTATTGTTTGTGAGCTCAGACAACAACAGAAAAATATGTCGTCAATTAAGTCCGGCAGCTTTTGAAGTTCAGTAACGCCCAGTTGTGTAGTGTCTTCTTTTGCTAAAAAAAGTGGTGAATTCCCGAATTAAACAAACGCACTTTGATTAAATAACATTTGTATCGGATGGGCGCAAGTGCATATTCAAGTGAAAAAATAAGTGTTATTAAAAGAAATAAAGCGATAAAACAATCAAGTTTATAAAATATTAAAGAAAATAATAAATATGAACACAAGACAACAAGAGCAGTTGTACCTTCTCGGCTATGATGCCAGCCAAATAATCGGTGCCAAATTGTCTTCAAATGGTCAAGTTTTGCGTGTTTTGTTTTACAATATGCGAAAAGTAAAACTAGAGTTGCGTGCTAGTGCTTCCCTTGTAGGGAAAGAGGTAGAAGTTTTATGGAACAAAGCACGAATACCAGTTAGAGCTTTTGACAAATGTATCTCAAAAGTTGAACGTTTATATTTAGAATGGAGAAATTTGCAAAAAAATTCTAAACGTCGGACATTACTCCAGGAAACACGTGAAAAAGACTTCGTAGATATATTTGATGATTTGTTTGATGTCGCACATGCCGATGCATTGGATATTATCACTTTGGCACCTTATATGATACAAAGGACCCGAGAAGAAGAGCATGCGGAAGATCAGCAGTTCTAATAAAGTCAAGACTCAAACACTATATTCTTGAGAACATCTGTGAAGACCATGTACAAGCAACAAATATTTGCATCGAAAATTTTTGTTCAAATCTTGTGATATCATCAGTTTACTCCCCTCCCATATTTTCAATCACTGAGGATCAATATGAGGATTTTTACAAAACTCTTGGCCCTTGTTTCGTAGCAGCTGGCGACTACAATGCGAAACATACTTTCTGGGGATCGCGTCTTATTACACCTAGAGGTCGAGCGTTGTTAAACACAATTTCAAAAATGGGCTTGGACGTCATTTCGAGCGGGGAGCCCACTTACTGGCCTACTGACATACAAAAAACTCCAGATGTTATAGATTTTGGCGTCATGAAAAATATCTCTAGGGATTTAATTCATGTTGAAGCTTCTCATGATCTCTCCTCCGATTACTCTCCAACGATCGTTACAATTTGTAGCCCACTAAGAAGTGACTTACCTCACCCATATGTGAAAGTGATAAATCGTGTTAATTGGCTGGGGTTCAAAAAATATCTCAGTAGTCATTGTGCCGAAAATATCAAGCTAAGAACTCCCGATGATATTGAACTTAACATTGCCAATCTTACCGAAAATATTAAACAGGCTGCTAAACATGCCACTACCTCCCATCCGCAGACTGGGTTTAATAGAATTTATTCTACGGATATTGAACGTCTCGTATTTGAAAAAAGAAGAGCTAGAAGGGAATGGCAACAGCACAGATCACCCCAACATAAAATCAGACTTAGAGAATGCATTAAACAACTCCAAGAGTTGCTTGCATGTGAAAAATCTGCTTCTCTTAAGTTCATTTCATAAGAAGAACATTTTAAGAAAAGAAGTATTGTTCCTCCCTCTTTATTGATGTTTCTCAGGCATTTGATAAAGTTTGGCATGAAGGCCTAATTTTAAAACTGAAGACATATTTACCAATAAACATTGTAAATCTTTTGGAAAGTTACATTCTTGCCCGGAAGTTCACTGTTGCGGAAGAAGACTTCATGAGTGTGCCCGAAACTATCTCATCCGCGTGCCACATGGGAGTATACTGGTGCC
Organism: Germaria angustata; assembly: GCA_963681545.1. NCBI lineage: Eukaryota > Metazoa > Arthropoda > Insecta > Diptera > Tachinidae > Germaria > Germaria angustata. Next base: position 67,083,989 of record OY812999.1, on the reverse strand, counting down.
ACTTTTGTATTTGATTTATACCTGTGATATGCCTGTGAGCAGTAATATCCACACTTCTACATTTGCCGATGATACGTAGATGATATTATATGTATACTGGAAGGAAATAAAGAGGAACAAATTCTGGATCTACTGAACAAACAACACAAAAACATAAAATTCACAATGGAAGTGGAAGAAGGCAATAGCATAAATTATCTAGACTTAACAATTCGGGCAAACAAGAGCTTAAATAGGATCGAATACGAAATATACAGGAAACCAACTGCTACAGACACAATAATACACAATTCATCAAACCATCCTCAACAACACAAAAACGCGGCAATTAGACAATTAGTAACGAGACTTGAACGAATACCACTAACGCGGGAGGCATATAGAAAGGAGTTGAAAATAATTTATAGCATAGCGGAAAACAACGGGTATAGGAAAAAATTGGTAGACAAAATCAGAAGAGATATCAAAACAAGTGGGGAACGGAACAAAGAACAGGAGCAGGAGAAGAAAGCTTGGGCTACTTTAACATATATGGGCACATCAACATACAAACTTGCTAAATTTTTTAGAAAGCACAACATTAACACAGCATTCCGAACAAATAACAATTTGGGTAGAATACTCCAAGACAGCACAAACGAGACAGACTGCCTGGATAAACAAGGAGTATACAAATTAACTTGCACATGCCAACACAGTTACATCGGACAAACAGGACGAAAGATAAAAACCAGATTTCGGGAACATATGAGAGACTACAACAAAAAAATGAGAGAACCAGGAACAACACCTGAATCGAATTTTGCGAACCACATATTCAACAAAAAATGTACACCAGCGCATATTAGAAAAACGGTTAAACTGTTACACATACAGCATAAAGGACGGCGGTTGAACGTATTAGAAAACATGGAAATATACAAACAGAAAACTTTTGACGGGAGAATAATAAATGAACAAATAAACACTGCCTCGGACATAATATTTGAACCATTAAAATATTTTTACACAAAAGAGAACAATAATTTAACGGAACCGAAAAATATAACAACAGATGTACAAGACAAAAGGCCAATCCAAAAAAGCACAATCATAGATTACTACCTGCATACAGATAATACACCTATTAAATAATCGCCCCGATATAAAGGCAGGGAGCACAGACATGGTATATAAAAAATGAGAGGAACAGGTAGCAGGTAGAGAGAGGGAGAGAATGAGAGACACATAGACATACAAGGACGAGAGAGAGAAACACAAAGGGGCAAAGAAAGAAAAAACGAACCATACAAAAGACAACGTACAGCGAGAAAAACGATTTAGTATTCGAGAACACTGAAGATGGCACAAAGCCGAAACCGGTCTGTTCATAAACCAAATTTGACGTGGGATGACGGAAAATCGTTCCAAATTCAAACATTGTAAATCTTTTGGAAAGTTACATTTTTGCCCGAAAGTTCACTGTTGCGGAAGAAGACTTCATGAGTGTGCCCGAAACTATCTCATCCGGTGTGCCACATGGGAGTATACTGGTGCCACTTTTGTATTTGATTTATACCTGTGATATGCCTGTGAGCAGTAATATCCACACTTCTACATTTGCCGATGATACAGCCTGCCTAAGTATGCATGAAAACCCTCACGAGTCATCCGGATATCTTCAGGAACATATTACCCTGTTGGAACTGTGGTTGCACTTATGGAGAATAAAAGTAAATGAACAAAAGTGTGTTCATGTCACATTTACCCTACGAAGAGACACTTGTTCCCCCATTCGAATCAACAATCAAGTTGTTCCTCAACATTCACATGTGAAATAACTTGGTATACACCTTGACCGACGGCTGACATGGAAACACCACATTAACTCTAAGCTATCACAAATGAAACTTAAATTAACTCAGATACATTGGCTGATTGGTAGAAATTCTACCCTCAGTCTAGATTGTAAACTTTTAATATACAAGTCGCTTTTGAAACCCATATGGTGTTACGGAATTCAGATATGGGGCACTGCTTCAGCTTCCAATGTAGAGAGAATCCAACGAATGCAAAACAAAATTTTAAAGTTAATAACATCGGCTCCATGGTACATGAAAAATTCAATTTTACATCGTAATTTAAATTTGCCACTTGTGACCGCTGAAATTGCAAAATATGCAGGCAAATATTTAACAAAACTCGAGTCCCATCCTAATTGCCTTGCTCGTAACATCTTAAACTTCCCTGGACACATCCGCTTGAAAAAGAGTGACACTACGGCTTTAATACGCTGCACTCCAGATGAAACTTTTGAAAAACTTTTTGTGCTTAACACTACATTTATGTATTATTAATTACTATCACTAAGTTTATGTCCGACACTGGTTGGGCCTAATTATTATATCTATATTTAAGATTTGAATACTTATTGTTAGTTCAGTTTAATGAAGATACAATAAATAAAAATTAGTGGAAAAAAAACTTTGGCAGAAGATAAGCTTTTTTTTTAACAAATCAAAGAAAAAAGGACGACCTCGTGCAATGATAACTTGTGACTGCAACTTGGCGAAAAAAGAAAAGCCAAAATCGCTTCGGGAGGATAAAAAACAACGTCTTCACGAGAAACATACAATCGTATTGCAAGGTAGATATTTAAGGTGTAGTGCGATTTCAGTCAGGTCTTCACTTGCAAGTCCTTAGTTTTATATATAAATTGATATATATGTGTATGGGAATTTCACTGTGAAACTATTATATTATTCTACAATATTTCTTACAAAATTTTATAGATGAATGTGAAGCCGTCCAATGGCAGTCAAGTGATGAAGAGACTATTGAAGATTGTGAAGTGCAACAAATTCCCGAGTCAGCATATGAAGTAGGTCCTAGTACTTCGGGAATAAAACGAGGTAGACATAATTTTATCACACCAAAGCTTGTGTCAGTATTAGATAGGTGTAAAGTAAGTGACCGCGATGCCGTTCGAATCATTATAGCAACTGCACAAGCATTGCAACATAACGTTAGCGATTTAATTATAAATTGCACTTCAATTCGTCGATAACGTACAAAGTTTCGATTTGATGCAGGCAAAAGAATCCGCGAAACATTTAAAAACAAAGAAATTAAGGCGGTAACTGTTCACTGGGATGGTAAAATGTTGCCATCACTGATAGGTAGGGAAAACATCGATTGTCTGCCTGTAGTTGTATCTTTTAATGGAACAGAGCAGCTACTTGGGATCCCAGCGATAACTTCAGGTACGGGAAGACAGCAAGCAACGGCTGTCTTTGACTTACTTAAAGAATGGGATCTCGATGAAAAAGTGGAAGCCCTGGAGGGTTATTCTGTATTGCGATGCGAAAGTCAATGCGACTCGAAAACATGTAAATGCGAACACTTTCTATTCTGTATTACGATGTTCGCAAAGTACTTTTTTTATTCGCATTTAAAATGCGAAAAGGCGGCAAGTCGGTATTCTGTATTGCGAAAACAAATGTCAGATACATACGAAAATCGCAAAATATATTTGATTGCAAAACAGCATTCGCAAAGCACAAAAATGTAAGTGAAAAATAATAATTTTGTTTATTTATTCTTACATTAGTTGTTAAAATTATTCAGGGAAACAAACAACAAGACCACCAAATCACACCAATTTGAAATAATGGTGTAAATTATGATGAAACACAGCCAACTGGCAAAAGGTCATTTAAAAATACTAAATGCACGTCAGTCGGCAAATGCTTTGTGGCAGACATTAGCCGAAGAATTAAATGCAAGCGGACCGCCTGTTAATAGGTTTGAGCTGATTTCAAGGTGCACAATAAACAAAACCAATGAAATATATAGCCAATGAAGTGGCTTTAAGTTTTTAAATACAGAAAAGACTTTTAGTTTTTAAATCATATTGTTTTTTATTTCGTCTCTTATATTTCTAGCAATGTTTGTGTAATTGTTAGTACTATTATTATAGCTGGGTGAATTAGTAATAGATTGTGGCAGATCTTCGGCATCCACAATTTCCTCCATTGACAGTTCCTTGTCCAAGGAATTTTAACGTAGCCGCTAACTTGATTTTGTGGTACTCAATTCGGAGCCAATGTTATTTAAAACATATATAAATGCCTCTTACTCAATCTAATTTTTTTATAAAGCTGGAATAGAAATATTTTGCATAATTAATTGTTTTCAATACTTCAAAATAAATTACCTTTTTGCATTCAAGCTTAGAATATCCGATTTGCTTCAAATAATAATATTCTCTGCATCCTTTAATTTTGGTCATACGCCTCTTCATCATCAAACCATAGTGCCACAGATTCTATTTTTGGTAAATTACACAAATATTATATAAATTAATTTTATTTTTTAAGCACAATCACAATTTTACTTTTCTTTTGTAAATTTATCTTTGGCGTTTTTTTAGACCAGCGTTGTTATATCTGGCTAGCGTTGTTATTTTTGACCGGCGTTGCCACGATTTAAATTAAAACTCGAATGCGATTACGAAAGCCTTATAGAATACCAATTTTCTTTCGCATCGCATGTGTGCTCTTGGAACAAACAGTAAACAAAGATCTTCTGTATTATCCATGTCGTCATCATATATTTGAAATACTTTTACGGAGCGTATTTGATGCAAAAATATCAACATCTTCGGGTCCTGGTGTCAAAATATTTCACAGATTTAGAGCTGCCTGGACTAAAATAGGCAAATGTAATTTTAAGTCTGGAGTTGAAGACGTACACGTGAAAAATGTTATTGGGGATACAACGGATATTCAAGAGTTTATATTACTGAGTTTGAAAGACATGCAACCGCGGGAAGATTACAAGTATTAGGATTAGCGGTCATATTCCTAGGAGGGTCACTTCCAAATTTTTCATTTCGAATGCCTTGAGCGTTCCACCATGCACATTGGATGTCCAAAGCAATATATAGTTTTAAAATTTTCTTATTTCGGAACCAGTTTATTTTGGCTGACTGTGAGGTAAATGGAGTTAGAGATATATGTGTTTTTATTATAAAAATATATTTAATAGTTTGGATCAAAGCTCCCATTGGCGCAGAAGCTCCTAACCAAGATTTGACATTGTTAAAAAGTTTACATCTTTACAACTTAGTTAATAGAAATATAAGTCGGGAGCTAATTCGAGTGTTGCTGATTATAGGAAACAATTCCCAATATAGTCGCCTCTTCAATTGCAAAGTTTGTCCCACAAAGTTCTGCTGGTTCTATCGGTTCTGCCATCTCCAATCCACTTACGCCACGGTCGCACTGTATATTTGGACGTTTCTAGCATGAAATAAAATGTTTTGTTTATTCTAATTTATTATAAACGTTAAAAATCAACAGAATTCTAACTACTTACCTCTGCCATTGTTAAATTTAAATTTTTTTTCACTTCACAAAAATTATTTCATTCAAACAGTAAATAAAAACAGCTGTTCAAATAGTTGCAAAATCTTGCAAGCGGAAATTTCTCCAGCAACATTTTGCAAGTTCTCTAACTTCCAACTTCCAAACACTTCTCTTTTTGGCTCTCTCGCTGCAAGAGATTTGGAGTAAGTAGACAACATTTTGCAAATTTTTGCACAAAATGATGCAAAATATGTGTACGCAGGCAGACCTATTGTCAAATTTTATGTTATTTATAATTTATTGCTTTTCGTTCTCTTAAATTATATTTGACAGTTTCATTTTCTTCCTTGCATTTCTTCACTAGTTACAATCTTTTCTTGTTTTTTATTTTTAATAAGATTTGACAATACTTTGTTGGACGGTTGGATGTATTTTTTGTAATGGATCTGCTATGGTTGTTGGTATTGCTATATTTTCCCTGAGAGGTTCAGCACATTAGACAATTTGGTTCGCATGCCTTTTCCAAGTCTTATTGTTTTCAGTTTTTATCAAATATGTTTGCTTCCCAATCTTCTTAAGCACTAAGCCTCGAATCCAAGAAACTTTACCCGGAATCGAATAATCTTTACATATTACATTATCATCTTCATTAAAAAGGCTGTTTTTATGGCCTTTATGATATTTAATCTGACTGTTTTGTTTGTTTTTTGCATATATATTTACTTCGTTTTTATTTATTTTGACAACTTGTCGATTGGGATTAATTAAATCCAGTCTTGTTCTTAATTTACGTTTATTAAACATTAATTGAAGAGGTGAAACACCAGTACTAACATGTACTGTGTTCCTGTAGTCAAATAAAAAATCTACAAAGAGCGCTGTTAAATTCAGCTATGGGTACATTACATAAACTTTGCTTAAGTGCATTATTAATGGTTTTTACTGAATTTTCAGCCTGGCCATTAGTCGCCGGATGTCCTAATGTTGTAATGTGTTCAGTGTCATTAAGTTGCAAAAAACTTTAAATTCTTTGGACACAAATGATGTTCCATTATCAGAAACAATACATTTCGGTAAACCAAAACGAGCAAACAAATCTCTTAAGACTGAGACTGTCGCGCCGCTAGTTGTATTAATACCCATATCAATACACTCAATCCATTTACTACCCCCCCGGGGCACGGTCAATACATCTTGTCTTGGTGGCTTCGTGTTGCGCTTCCTGGGGTATAGTGTTATCAGGTTTCCGGACCTAGGCCTTTTTGCTGATAACCCCTAAAAACTTGTATGTTGCTACCCAATCCCTGAAACAACAGGGCAACGGGCGCGCATGCAAGTAAATTAAAGGTGAAAGTGGGTTCGCTCGCTCGTCCGGTAAGTGGGTAATCTGGTCTTTCCAGACCTTGACCTTTGGCCAATTACCCCTAGAACTTAATATGTTGCTACCCAATCCCTGAAATAATAGGGCAACGGGCGTGCATATAAGAAATAAAAGGAAGTAGCTCTGCCTATGCTTGTCTGGGTAGAGGTGCTACCGATACCTCAGGTTTGCATGAGACCTGAAATCGGAAGTGTTTTCAACACGCGGCTGACCAGAGTCCTATCTGGTGCCACGGGAACCAGTAGCCCATAGGACTTGTCCTAGTCTGGTTGTTGGTGAGGCCCCTTCGGGGATCACGTGGTGGTTGTGGTTAAAACCCAAAGTTACGCGGGAAGAGGTATGGGTCAGGTGAGTGTGTCTGCAATTGTTGTGGAGGCTTTTGTAGATGCTCTTTTCAGGCCATATATCTCTAGGTGCTGTTGCTATTCGACAGAGCTGCTCTAACGGTTGCGGGTCGTTGGGGTGGCTTGGAGTTTAGATAGCTCCAGCACTTTAGCAAGGTGTCTGTACAAGGTTCTGCAGCCTGTACAGAATTGCTACCATTGTTGTCCCTATTGGGGGCACATTTAGGACCGCCCCCTGTGTGTGCCCTTGAATGGGGTCAACGGGGACGGTGGTGAACGGCTTTATTCACCCTTGTGCAGGAGTGCACCGTCAGGTTAGGCCTTCGGGCAGGTACTGACGTGAATCTTTTGCAACTCTATCCATTTACTACTACTGTCCACCACAACTAAACACCAACGTTTAAAAAATGGGCAAAAAAGTCCAAATGTAGCCGCGCCACACTTGATTTGGTCTAGGCCAAGGAATTAGCTCTTGCTGAGGTGGATTGGGTCGCGTCTTTAAACATGGTTCACACCCCTTAACAACCTCCTCTAAATCTTTACCCTGATTTGGCCACCAACAACATTCACGAGCCATAGCCTTCATTTTTACTATGCCCATATGCGATACATGCAAACAACTCACAATATCACTTCTTACTTTTGAAGGTATAATCATCCTATATCCCCAAAATAGACTGTTAGATTCAATAGACATTTCATTTCTTTTTAAGAAATATGGCAATAATTCGGATGTTAGGCACTTAGCAGGCCAGCCTTATTCAATGTATTTATGTACTTTTTCCAAAATCTCATCTTTTCCAGTTTCTGACGTAATAAGTGCAAAATTTAATATTTTTCTATCATTAAGAACCTCGTTCACGTAATTTATATAAATTGTTTGGTAAGTTATAGATTATATATTGTAGATTGCACATCTGATTTCCCAGGGTATCTTGAAAAGTAGTCAGCTATATTACCTTTTGATTTAATATGAGAAATATTAAATTGATAACCTATATACTATGCTATGCGTTGCAATCTATTTGATGCCATTACGGAGATTCCTTTTTTGAGGTTAAAAATGTGCTGTAAAGGCTTGTTGTCAGTGACTAACGTAAACGGACGCACGTACAAATACTGATGAAATTTCTTTACAAAATACAAAATTTACACGGTTTCACGATCTAATTGTGAGTATCTCTTTTCTGTATCTGTTAACGCCCTGGAAGCGAACTCAATTGGTCTTTCTTCGTTATTCGCGTCCACCTGTGACAACACAGCTCCTACCCCTACCGGACTGGCATCCACAGTTAATTTAGTTTTAAAATTGGCATTAAAATGTGCTAGGCAGTTTTTCTCCACTAGCCTATTTTTTAATTTTTCCACAGCAACAGAACATTCTCGAGTCCATTTGAATTCTGTACTGGCCCTAAGTAACTGATGCAAAGTGTGCAGCAATGTGGATACATCTGGCAAAAACCGTCTAAAAATTCACAACGCCTAAAAATGCTTGTAGCTCTTTTACATTGTTCGGATTTGAAATTTCAGAAATCGCTCTAATTTTCTCAGGATTCATATGCAAGCCCTTTTTGTTAATGACATGACCTAAATATTTAATTTCTTTGCAGAAAAATTCAGATTTATCTAGAGACAACTCATAATATCTAGTACCCGTTCCAGACTTTCGTTATGCAGCTTACGATTAGGCGCGCTTATTAAAATGTCATTTAAAAACAGCACAACGCCTTCTAAGCCTTCCAACAACCAATCCATAATTCGTTGAAAAATCGCGGGCGCTGAAGCTAAGCCATATAAAAGTTTGTTGTACTGAAATAATCCTTTTGAAGTAGATATACTTGTATACTTGCGAGACTTCTCATCTAATTCTATTTGCTGGTATGCCATACTTAAATATAGTTTTGTAAATTCCTCCCTACCATACAATTTAGAAAAAATTTCTTCAATTCGAGGCAAAGGATATTTTTCTACCTGTAAATATGGGTTCAACGTTCCCTTAAAATCTCCGCAAATCCTTACACTACCATTTTTCTTAAGTACTGGAACTATGGGTGTTCCCCATTCGCTATATTTGACCGGCTTTAAAATTTTCATTTTTACTAACTCATCTAGTGCTAATTCAACTTTTTCCTTCATTGCTAAAGGTCTACAAAATTTCAGAACACATCCTGTTTTACCTTCAATACGGCCTTATTCATCTTGAAAAGCCCCAAGCCACCATCAAATAGTTTTTAAAATTTTTCTGTAATTGGATTGCTTTTTACCGTTGAAATTTCGTATGAATAATTTATATTACAAATTTCTATTCCAAACGCTTTTATAAAGTTTCTACCCAAAAGTGGTGGTCCGCCATGTTTAATTACAAGAATTGGAATGAGTTTTCTTTTATTACCGTATTCTACTAACACATCACAAGCTCCTATTGGAATTATATTTGTACTGTTATAATCATTCAACACCATTTTGACATTACGAAGACGATAATTACTAAAAATAGCCTTATATGTTTTTCGGAAATTACATTATTTTCCGAACCCGTGTCCAACTCCATATCAAAAGGATTGTTATTAATAATTACTTTAATTTTTGTGGGTCTATCTTCTGGACTTGTTAGAGAAAATAAACTTAAATCTCTATCATGTTCTAGAATACTAATTTCACACATTTTTTTCAAATGTCCCTTTTGATGGCAATTTCTAAACTTACATTGCTCGCTTTTATGGTTTTTATAGCCGCAAACTTCGTAATGTTGGTCTTCTTGTAACGTTGTTGATGTGTCTTATTTTGAGAATCCATTTTATCCCTGCCGCCATTTGCTTTCCTAATAAAATTTACCTGCTCTTCCTTTACAGTCACTGTGTCATACTGATGTTTGGCATACTCCGTATTGTTGGCTTTTTCAACTGCTTTGTCGAACGAACACTCCACCGACTCCAAAAAGATTTTGTCCCGGGCTGGACCTTTATCCAATCCCATAACAAATTTATCTCTAATTGCTGTTGGTAAATCTGCACCAAATTCACAATTAACCGTCAATGATCGAACACGTACGTCCCATTCATTTATTGTCCCCGTAGATAATTTCGATGCATTGTAAAATTTATATTTTTCTGCAAAACCTGATGTTGGCGCCTTGAAATGTTTTTTCATTACCTACACACATTTATCATAAGTTGTTGCGGCAATTATCTTTTACGAACTCACTAAATTTCGTAACAACATATACGATCCGTCGCATAAGGACGTGAGGAAAATTGCCTTCTTTTTCACAACATTAGTTATATCATTTGCAACTAGAAATTGTTCCATCTGATTATCGAATATTGACCAATTATTCTGAGTATGATCAAAGCTCGGCACTTTACCAATTATTTGTGGTTTTTTATTAATTTATTTTCGATTTAAATACACTTTACGATTTATTTAACACATGTACTGAATTTTCTCTTAATTTGTTTTATCCTCGTCGCACAGTGGCTGAAAATCGTTTTTCATTGGCCAAAATTCTGTATCTTTTGAACCGATCAAAATATTGAAGTAATTTTTTTTTAATGGATAGATATTTAGTTCAGCTTGCATATTAAAAAATTTTATATTTGGAACTTAATAATAATTATAATTATTTTTTGTGATAATGGAATTTTTTTTTAATGTTACACTCAAAAAAATTTTTACACTCAAAAAAATGTGTACACTCAAAAAAAAATAGTAAAATTAAATGATGATTTTGCTGTTACCACAGAAAAATTTTTTATTTTTTTGCTGTCAAAGTAGGTTCTATTTATTATTATTTTTTACTAATACTATGTTTTTCGTACTTAAATAGCAATGAAAGGCAATTAGAATTATTATTCATTTGACACAAATATTAATTGCAAATATTCTATATTTTGCTCTGTGCTATTTCTGTTCTTTAGTAGTTTTTTAGCTTCTTCATCTAAATCCCGATGTTCCACTTTCCATTTATTTTGAATATTGGAGATGAACGGATCTGACGTTGCCAATAATATATTAAATAGATCTTCATTTGTGGAATTTCGTGAAATTTTTCTAGTATTGTGCTCTCTATAAAATCTGTAATCCTTGTTCCTTTTTTCCTGAGCCTCCTCTGATAGATCTCCAAGTGGCACCAACTGATATTTAATGATATCTTCTCCATGATAAAGGATTTTGTGAACTGTTGCAGACATATTTCTCTATGGGTAGTTGGTTGTATATATTTTTGCAGTTTCCTTAGCATAATCTCTAAATTGTTTAGAGTCAATTTCTTCATTGCACGCAAGTACTTCTAGGATTATTTTAAATCTGAAAATAAGGTTTAAATCCACTCCTGTTATTTCAGATGCTGTTTCTGGATCTGAAAAGAATCTTCGTGCGGTATTGCCATCATTTGTAGTGCCTGACCCTTTTTTTTTGGCTGATCTATAATCAATCCAATTTTGCGATATTCATCTTGAACGTGTTTCTTTTTTGAACTTTTTAACTATCACTAATTTCTTTGTTAATGGCATCACGAGTTTCTTTTTTGAATTCAAATTTGATTGGCCTGCAGTATTTCGTAGAAGAAGGTGTCTCATTTTTCCAAATATCCATTGTTTGCGTTGTACTAGTCGAAGGCTCTGAATCTTCCAAAATCTTTCAATCGCAATGGTACAAATGATACCATGAACATATCTGATTCCGAAATATTTTCACATACAACTTGTTTGTATTGGTTTTGTCCCAAAGAACCATCACATCGCCATTTGCAAAAAAGAATTAGCTTTGTGTTTCCATATTTCTTTAACGCATTTCCTGGTATTGATTGTAGCAAGCGTTCGGCTGTGTGATCAAGTAGAGATTGTAGTTGTACCTCTGCCGAAATTGGTGTGATTGTAATAGTATCCTTTGATGACAAACAGTCCATTTTAGCAGCAGTTATGTGATGATATGCTGGATAGATATTTGAGCCCTTTTCTATCGCACGCAATCTTGAGTTTAATATATTGATGTTTTGTTAATTTCAAATCCAGAAATAAGTTTAATTTAATTTTATTTTAACTAAGTTTAATTTTATTTTAACACTACTGAGAACATCTTCCTGGTTTTTATTTCTAAAATACTCTTCGGCCAGTTCTTTATAACCGAAGCTCTCCATATTTTTCTGGATATTTTTATTTGAGTCTGTTATGATTTATCACTTGCAAATATATGTACGTACACGTAAAGGATTAACTTATTATTGTGTAATCCCTTATTGAATCCATAGTTTTATACATTTTTAGATACATGTTATTCACACATTGATCTTCAATTTCATAGCAGGTAGTACTTAAATTGAACAAAACTGCACTTATTATCGAGACCTTAATATCAGGTAAAACTAATTAGTATCTCGTCCATATGGGTTTCTTTTTATCTTTAGGGGTTTAATGTCGCGATTATTATTACAAAATTGTTTATGACTTTGGCTGACCCTAACAGTTATATTAGAAAGAGATCATATGTTTACTGTAGAACCTATTGTGATATTTTTATGACTGATTTTTTTTTTTTTTTGATCAAAACAAAGCCATGAAACCCTTTCGCAGGTATTATATTTAATTATTTTAGTTTTACGTAGTCCAAAGTAAAAAACATAAATCTTTAGGCAAAAAAGTGAAAATTTAATACGCCATTGTATACGAGTAATTATAGGGCTGTTTAAATTATCGTAATTTGAATTTTTTTTTATAGTAATTTCATTAAAATTAAAAAAGTGTTCTACCGGCGGGTCGTGGCGGGTGCAAAAGTATATATAGACACCTTCGCCTTTCTTCGGGTGGTATACGTTTCTTGTTCCCTAGAAGTTCTATTCCACTAAATTTTAAATTTCAGAAAAATATAGTAGTTTCATAAATATTTCATAACACCTCTAATATTAAACGCTAGAGCGGTAACCACTTACAACAACTAAAGACTATAATCCTATCAACATTATAAAAAAGACCGCAGACCATTATCGATGATAGCTTGCGAGTAGTAACCATTTATTTTTGACAAAAAACTGATAATAAGCACCTTTTTCTGAAATAACAAAAACAGTTGAGTTTGACAGCATGCCACGCCCACAATTATCAATAGTTTAACCTAATTTTTTGGCTACCTTAATATGGATATATTAGCCCCAAAATGGCGTAAAAATTTTAAAAATCGGTGACAAAAAAAACTTCGACTTTTGGCCAATGAAAAGCGATTTTCAGCCACTGTGCGTCGCCACTGTAATAAACTCGGCTGTTTAAACAAAAAACACAGAGTTTATTATACTCGTATTCCAATAAATATTTATTTTTCTTAAGCACGAATTGATGTTGTATCTTACATGAATACTTAGTGAGTGACTTAACTAGAAATTGTAGAAATTATGTAGACAATAAAATATTTGTTACAGTTATACATTTGTTCCTAAAAATGCATACACTCTGGCTGACTTCCAAAACGTCAATTGCTTTGTATTCGAACAAAATACAATGTTTCATAACGCCGCAGTACAAAATATTTACAATGTATACGATTTCAAAACGTCGCCAATGAGTATTTTTAACGCAGTAAAAAAGCAAGCAGGCATCACTTTTTTAGTTGATGCATTGTTTGGTATTCGTTTGTTTAGTCATAAAAAACAACCCCACCAAAGCGTTTGCAGAGAAAAAAAATTAAAAACAAAAATAATGACCGACTCACAAAAGTAAGTTAATTTGTTTTTAATAATTAATATATATAAACAGCAAATAATTGTTTTTTTTAACATATTTTAGCGAAAAAAAAATGGAATCATGAGCAAAAAAAAATTGCTCCTCATAACAAAGTTGCGAAATGAACCCGATTTTTGCGATTTTTGAATATAATGTTGTACAGAGTTTCCATCGGAACTCTCTGATAAATTCAAGAAATTATCTAGTAAAATTTTAAATTCTTTGCTGTTCATTTTTTCTTGTTTCATAACAAAACAGAAATTTTTATATGATGCATAGCATCACCAACATTTCATATTGTTGAAATAAACAAAGCACATGGTTGCATTGTGTTGTAACTTTGCATATGTACATTGTTTGAACACAGTAGCAAAACTGTATACAAACTTTGTATTGATACGTTTTGGAAGTCAGCCTCTATATACTACATATGTACTGAGTAACAACAATATTGAAAAAGAGTAATGATAACAATGATATTAATAATGATCTTTAATAACCGTAATGATAATCATAATATTCATATTGATCTTAACTAAGTCAATACCCTTGACATAAATAATGATCTTTAATAAGAGTGAAGATAATAGCGGTTTTCACACTTGGTAGTACATTTAAAATCCTTTTAGATATACTAGGATTTTTAACTACAAAGTGTGAGCGGTTTTGTGTGTGGGTATTGCAAACAATTTGAAACAGCTTATGTTTGTCTTGTTTTTTCCGCCAATTTTTATTCTAAAAACAGCTAAAATATTTTTTTCTCTAATTTGTATTGCTGAAATAATGTTTGATTAATTTATTTTATTTATTTCAAAAAACATTCAATACACATTTCAGTCTTTTTAACAAAAATTTATGTATATAATTAAAAAAAAATATATATAAAATTGGGAATAAAAAGTAAACAGAACAAGAAGGCAACAACCAAACAAAAATATGGTTAATTACCCATGATGTTGTTGATATTTGTATTTCAGTTCCAATTCTCGTGGACGTTCTTTTTTTATTTCTAACTTTTTCAATTCAAAATTTTCCTTTCTTTCTTTGATGCAAAACGAACAGCTGTTTGCGCACTTGTCAATAAATGTACATAGCTAGTAGACAATAGTTTTTGGTATAGTACTTTAACAACTACATATGTGGTAAATTAAAGCTTAATGCATTTTGTTGCTGTAGTCTTATCAACAGTGGTATAGGTTAAGTTAGGTTAGGTTGACAGGAGGGGTGCGATAGCCCATGTCGTACGACATACACCTAAGCCAGTGAAGGCTTGTTGTGCGCTCCCTTGGGTTTAACCATGACATATTGACCCAAAGTTCTAGAGAAACTCCGTGTCATTCACAAAGTTCCTTAATTTCCTCCAGCATATTCCCCGTAATCGGCTTATGTCCGGTAAGATGTCACCCCCAAGATATCGGGACCTTATTTGTGAGAAGGCGGGGCATTGGAACAAATAGTGTTCCAATGTTTCGCTCTCCTCCCCACATGCTCTACATTCATCTCCTCCCGCTATTCCCATGCGTTTAAGATGTGCCAGTAGTTGAGAGTGCCCTGTGACAACTCCCATTATTCTACTTAGTTCGGGCTTGTTAAGTCTTAGTAGCTCCCTCGTTCTTCTCTCGTCTGGATCTCCCCATAGAATTTTTGTATTGATTCCCATGGTTCCGTTATTCCAGAGAGTTGAATGGGCCCTTTGTGCCCAAGTCTTTAGCTCGGATTTAACTGCATCGAAAGGTTTCGCGCATTCTAAGCTTATATTACCTAACTATATTGCCCTAGAAGAAAGTGAGCTTGCCCTCTCATTTCCAGTTATACCCGCGTGTCCTGGCACCTATATGATGCGCAGTTCACCATGTGTCGAGTAACTTATATTTTATACGAATTTCGATTGGCTGGATGGATAATATTGTTTCCATTGCCCCTGTTGATGTCGTTCGGAAGGCCCCACTTATACCAAGACAGCAGGTTTTTTGAACTTTCTGTATTGTTTTGATGTTGCATTTATATTCCATCGATGCCCCCATCTTGTGCCTATGGCCCGTTTACAGATTGACCAACATACACATTTTTGACTCTTTCGTTTATGTGGTCTTTCCCTTTTAATTTCCGATCGAGAATGACTCCTAGATACTTCACCCTGTCGGAAATATTCATTGTCCTCGTCCTTCTTGTAAATAGGCCAATTTCAGTTTTTTCCGGGTTAACGTTCAACCCTCTTGTTTGAGCCTAGTTGTGTACCAGGGTTAATGCCTCTTCGGTCTTCCTGCACAATTGATTTGGATCCCTTCCCTTCAGCAATATTATGACGTCATCTGCGTAGCAGACTGTCTCGAATCCCTCATCGGTCAGAGTCTTAATAAGGGAATGTATTGTTGTGGTCCATAGAAGGGGTGATAAAATCCCCCCTTGTGGAGTCCCACATTGCACCCTTTTTCTTATACTTACATTGTGCGCCTCACAATTAATCCATCTGTTCCTTAGCATATTGCCAATCCAGTCGCGTATGGCCCGGTTGACATTAAACTGGTACAGAGAGTGGAAAAGTGTGTCGGTATGCACGTTGTTGAAAGCCCCCTCAATGTCAATGCAAACCGCGAGTGTGTACATCTTTTCATTAAGTGACTTCTATAAATTACACCACATTATGCAATGCAGCGTCCACTGATCTACCTTTGACGTATGCGTGTTGCCTGAACCTTAGCATATGGCCTGCGATCCTGCCTTTAACCATGTCGTCGATTATCCTCCATGGTTTTTAGCAAGAAGGAAGTTAGACTTATTGTCTATAAGCCTTTGGTGAAGAATAATTTGGCTTGCCAGGTTTGGGGATAAACGCTACCCTTGCTTCTTGCCAGCCTACTGGAATATATGCGTGTTAGGCATGCCTTATAAATTCCTGCAAGATGTGCCGAAACTAAATTTATCCCCTTCTGCAGTAGCGCCGGAAAGATACCATCCGATCCCGCAGCCTTAAACGGAGAAAAGCTTTTTATCGCTTCCTGTCGCTGATAATAGGCACTTCATGTTCACCACTTCTCCCATCGTGCGGCATAGCCGAAAGTTCGGGCGGGCTGCATGGAAAATGTGTATCCATGAGGAGTTTAATGGTTTCCTCCACATTTTCAATTGTCTTGCCCGTTTCATCCACTAATGATTCAGCCTTGATGTGGGCTTTTGACAAAACTTTTTTAATTTTAGAAACATCGCTTACACTCTCCACCTGTTCACAGAAAATCCTCCAGGATGTACGTTTAGCTGTTCTTATTCTCTTGTTGTAATTTCGGAGTTTATCACGATAATCCTCCCAATATAATGGTAATCTTTTACGTTTCGCTCTATTATAGAGTCGGCGGACTTCCCTCCCCATTGCCCGAATCTCCCCTGTCATCCAGGGTTTCTCGTATGGGGATTTTCTTTCCCGAAGTGGGCAACTCTCCTCAAACGACTCAACTAAAGCGTCCGTAATGATTTTGACTTTACTGTCTATGTCCTCTCTTGGCGATTGAAAGAAACCTGCCCTAAATGAGAATCAAGTGGCCTTTCGAATTTTGCCCAATCAGTTTTAGCCCTGTTCCGGAAGGTTATAGGTTGTGGCGGTTGCCTTGCAATTTTAAACATAATATAACGATGATCTGAGAATGAGTGTTCGTTCAGAACCCTCCATTCAGCAATTTCGATTACGTTTTCAGAACATATAGTTAAATCTAATACCTCCGCTCTAATTCTATTAATAAAGGTAGGTGTATTAACAGTTAATAGATCGTTAGTATTCAGAAATTCTAAAAGAGCCTATCCCCTTTTATTAATGTTAGTACTACCCCATGCAATATGATGCAAATTACTATCGTATCCGATTAGTACTTTCCTGCCTTTTATTCTGCAATCTTCTACCAAGTGTTGTAATTCCGACGTTGGTGGTAGTGTCGGTGCATCATACGGCAAGTATACTGATGCTAGGCATATGTTCCCATTTCCCTGCTTCAGTACTGTTGCGTCTGCTGTTGACAACTCTGTGGATAAAAGAAAGCATACATTTTTGTCGCTAAGAATACAGGTCCTCGGACGATTCCCTGTTTTAGCATAAAATAATTGGTAGTTTACATGGTTTAATCCATTAACCCTGTTTTTTGCCGTCCAGGCTTCTTGTATTAATGCCACATGTATCTTACCTTTGTTAATTTTCTCCATCAAATCGTGAGTTGCCGTCTCGCTCCGGTGGAGGTTAATTTGGATGACTTCCCACATCATCCTTCTAATAGGCGGTTCTCTTGGGAGTTGGTGATTTTTTGCTCCAACTCCTCCTTGGCCGTCTGGACCTCCGAGACACCCGCCTGATTTTGGCTAGATGCAGCCTGTGCCGTGTTTGTCCTATCGTTGATGGGGGTGGTTTTCCCCTGGCTGACGATACAGGACTTGCCTATTTTGAAATAGACAGCTTTGGGAACAAAGAACACCTTCCCTTCAGATTTGGAAAGGCTGGAAATAGATCCTTGGTCGATGCCCACCACAAAAAGAGTTCCATTTTGGTCCTCCTCTCTGTGGAAAACCTCCCATTTCTGTACCGCCAGTTCTTTGTTTTGTTTACCAATAACCTCCAAAACACGGTCGGATGTGAATTTGCATCCCCATCCTTTGATGTAGAAGGTTGGCTTGGTTAGAGTTGGTATATTTCTCCCTTCCACCAGTTCCAGCTTACAGCCTTCCCATGGCGGAGGGATTCCTTCTACCAACTCCTTTAGGGTAGCTGCGCAGGTCTGCGATGCTAACCTTAGCAACAACACGCCCCTTTGAATCTCGCAGCTGTTTATTTTTATTTGAGATCCGTTATCGGTTGCCATAACGTATTCCAATATCGCGTTATTTACCAGATCCTCAACCACTTGCTGTTGATTTTCTGGTATTTTGCCAGTCGGACCTGAGGTGTCAATGACCGCGTAGCGGAGATTGTCCCTGTATAGTCTCCTGGCTACTTTAGTTACGTCTAGCTTCCTCTTACGCGTGAAGAGATTCCGCTTTTTGGCGTTCTCTGCTTCGGCGGAAGATTTCGCCGACGTGCCCGCCTTCTCAGTAAGTGCTGCACCTTTGACCCCCTTACTAGAAGGATTCTTCATAGAGACTCCTTTAAGAAGGGAGACGCCCGGTTTTGGCGACTTACTGGTCGACGAGGAGCACATTTTCTTATGCTTTGCCTCCGCAATGTTCTGCTCTTCTGGAGATCGGATCCTCTTACCAGTCTCTACCGAGGTGGAGGGAGTCTCCGATGCTCCCTTTAGGGCATCTTGCGCATTTTTAGCTGCTGCCTGGTTCTTCTTGGCAAGTTTTCGCCTTTGAGCCTCAGAGAACCGCTATTTTCCAGTATTTAGGCTCGCGATTTTGTCGCTCACCTCATTCACCAGTCTGTCTAGATTCTGCGAAGCATCTCTACCTGACTGGTTGACGTTATGAGAGTTAGAGTTGGTGTTCCCACTTGTCACTGAAAGCTGGGTTGACTTTAAGTCCCCCCGGGTATTACCACCTCTTCCTCTCTTTTTGGTGTCGCTGTCCTTGTCCGATTTTCTGTTCCGTTGTCCGTTTGTATGTCCATTGTCGTCATCGTTATTTTTTCGTTTTTGTGTTCTTTGTAATTATTATTATTATTATTCATTTTTGGTCCCACGAGTGTAGGGGAAAGGGATCTCCTTCACGTCTTAGCCCCCGATAACGTGGAGCGGGCGTAGTCTATTTGCTGAGGTGCCCGGGTATCAGCAAAGCTCCGTTTAAATTCAGTCTCATGCCTCCGACTGCAAAGAGAACAGATAGGCACGGGTCGCGTAACACCTCTGTTTGAGGGTGGATAACTTTTAGTATGCAGGCTTTATGCCCACCGCCTTCTTCAGTTAAACTATGGATCCTATAGAGGACCCTCGTTCGCCTTCAGAAGAGGTGTGCAATTCAGCCCACACTTAAGCCCTCACACCACGACAAGGTAGTTATCCCAGCAAGGGAACAGTGGTATATGTACTATATTAACAAGACCTGCTAGCTCTATAATGCTAGTTAACAATAAAGCGTGAAAACCGCCAACAATAATAATCATATGGATCTTTACTAAGTCAATACCTCACAATTTTGAAATGTATGTACGTGTGTTTAGATATTCTTTGCTTTAACTATTCTCAAAGGATTTCAATGTAACTTTATCGGGTGATTGAGTTAGCTTTTATAGCAAGGTTTCGGATGTACTTTCTTAGTAAATTTTCACTTATACATATCAACTAGCCTTTACTTATATAATAAATTTTTCTTTAACTGAGTTTGTTTCCCATGATATATTAATTAAAGGTGGTTGTATCATGGAATATATCTAAACTGAAAATATACCAGATTTTTATATTTCATGTGGTCTGCTGCAGTTTCTTGTTTTTTCAATTTTGTCCAGTGCGAGGTTTACGCAATCGCAAACGTATATATTTTCCAAGATCTGACTTCATTATTAAAAGTATAAGGACAAAAAAATTTATTTAAATTAAAAACGACTTATGTTTTTCAAAACAATTTTAATTTCTTCGAAAATAAAAAAAGACCAAAAAATATTATGATTGGAAATAATTTTGATCTCTATTAAATAACAACCATCCATATCGTTCAGTAAATTCGGACATGAAGTTCTCAATCTACTTATATATTATAACTTGCTGCAAGTGTCACTGAATATCTAACAACATGTCTCGAGAAACAGACAGAAAAATTAGTTACCGGCCCGATGTATGTATCAAAACTTTTTAAGAAATTTCATTTTGCAAAAATCTTCTCTCCGGCTTTATCAGTATTTATTTATAGATATATAATCACATATATATGATGTAAAAATATTTTTTAAAATTTAGCACTCAGATAAGGCTCAGTATATAACGGGAAGACTTAACACCTCTGACCAAATAAGTATTAACAAAGGACTGGAACAACGTATAAAATTTTTGCAGTCACAGCTGATTCAGGCACCTATGCCAAGCATAACATCAAAAAGGAGACAACTCTGCTCCATTGAGGAAGCTTGGAATCTACCTATTTCTTTGGAAATGAGCTCACGCCAACAGCAACAACAACATCAACAGTCCTTAAACTTCTCAAAACGGAATCTTGGAAAAATTTCGGTAAGTATGGCGAATTTTCATATATAATTTTCTATCTCTAACTACAGCTAAAGATGTCTTTATAGCTTCTAGCTACCCCTAACAATATTTATTTGCAATAAATAAAATGTTTCCTTTATGAAAAGAAATTTACCAACAGAAAACGAATTGCGAAAAAACAATAAAGCAATAATTTCTTTTTTTCTACGTTTTAAGCACAAAAACAACTGCATAATTTGTTTTCTTTTCTACTTATTTGTATTATTACACCTTTTATCTTTGTTGAAAAAAATTAGTCATCATTTCTTCTTATGCTAATTCGCAGTATGACGTCATTGACAAATAATTTACAACTTTTTTGTGTTAATTTCAAATGCACCGTTATTTAAAATGAGCAGTGCGATTTGTTATTTTTAAAGATTTGTTACAAGGCGAGTTTTATCTCTATTTCATGTGAAGCTCGAATGTTCGTAAATAAAGTGGTTGTATTATTATAAATAAAAGCTCTATAACTAAAAAATTGGAAACTACGTATCAGGTAAATGCATTTTAATTTAATTTGTTATAATATTTAAAGTATAATATTAAAACTTTAGGAAGAAAATAATTTGAATAATGGAAGCCAGTTTACAAGAAATTGAAACCGCCAATACTGAAGGATTGGACGATGAAAATATAATAAATTCTCTGAATGAACAAATATTACAAGAATCTACATGTGAAAATTCATCAGCACACAACGAACTCCAAAGCCCGATATATACGTGGAAGAAAACGAAAATGTAATAATGATAGATGAAAACGGACAATGACAAAAAAACTAAGAAACAACGGCCACATCTCAAATTCAAAGCATAAAAAATTCTGTCCTAAAAAAAGAACATAAAGCTCCATGCTCACAGCAATGCAAACACAAATGTT
This sequence comes from Germaria angustata, assembly GCA_963681545.1. NCBI lineage: Eukaryota > Metazoa > Arthropoda > Insecta > Diptera > Tachinidae > Germaria > Germaria angustata. The sequence continues at coordinate 67,062,173 of OY812999.1, read as the reverse complement.
CTGAGAACTTTACGGATGAAGAACGAAAGCCTTGTTTTCATCATTTTGGGAGCTCGGTGACAGAAATACAGAAACAATTCATTACGAATTCCATGGTAGACGTTGCTCCCAATTATCGATATATTCGAATTGGGGAATTAGAGGTCCACGAAGAAACAAAAATTCCTATTAAAAAAGAATGGTGAAGATATAAGCGTCTGCAAGTTATTTTTCAAAAATACGTTATGCATAAATGATCGTAACATTATGACTGTTGTTGAAAAAAGAAAAAAGATTGCTGGATGTGTTATTGAAATAGATCAAAGAGGAAGGCATTCATATCATGCAACTATAGATCATAAAATCAAGGACGGAATTAAGTCATTCATTGAAAAAATTCCACAAGTTGGTAATCATTATACGAGAGCTAAAAGTTTTTTTTAACTAATTTTTATTTATTGTATCTTCAGAACTGAACTAACAATAAGTGTTCAAATCTTAAATATAGATATAATAATTAGGCCCAACCAGTGTCGGACATAAACTTAGTGATAATACTTAAAAATACATAAATGTCGTGTTAAGCACAAAAATATTTTCAAAAAGTTTCATCTGGGGTGTTGCGTGTTAAGGCCATAGTATCCCTCTTTTTTAAGCGGATGTGTCCGGTAAAGTTCAAGATATTACGAGCAAGGGGATTAGGATGGGACTCGAGTTTTGTTAAATATTTGCCTGCATATTTTGCAGTTTCAGCGGTCACAAGTGGCATATTTAAATCACGATGTAAAAATGAATTTTTCACGTACCATGGAGCCGATGTTATTAAACTTAAAATTTTGTTTTGCATTCGTTGGATTCTCTCTACATTGGAAGCTGAAGCAGTGCCCCATAGCTGAACTCCGTAACACCATATGGGTTTCAAAAGCGACTTGTATATTAAAAGTTTACAATCCAGACTGGGTATTGAATTTCTAGCAATCAGCCAATGTATCTGGGTTAATTTAAGCTTCATTTGTGTTAGCTTAGAGTCAATGTGGTGTTTCCATGTAAGCCGTCGGTCAAGGTTTATACCAAGGTATTTCACCTGTGAATGATGAGGAACAACTTGATTGTTGATTCGAATGGGGGAACAAGTCTCTCTTCGTAGGGTAAATGTGACATGAACACCCTTTTGTTCATTTACTTTTATTCTCCATAAGTTCAACTGCGGTTCCAACAGGTTAATATGTTGCTGGAGATAACGGGTAGCCTCGTGAGGGTTTTAATGCATACTAAGGCAGGCTGTATCATCGGCAAATTAGAAGTGAAGATATTACTGCTCAAAGGCATATCACAGGTGTAAATCAAATACAAAACTGGGCCCTGTATACTACGCTGTGGCACACCGGATGAGATAGTTTCGGGCACACTCATGAAGTCTCCTTCCACAACAGTGAACTTCCGGGCAAGAATGTAACTTTCCAAAAGATTTACAATGTTTATTGGTATATATGTGTTCAATTTTAAAATTAGGCCTTCATGCCACACTTTATCGAATGCTTGAGAAACATCAATAAAGAGGGAAGAACAATACTTTTTTTCTTCAAATGTTCTTCTTATGAAATGAACCAACCTATGAGTTTGTTCAATGGTGCTATGCTGACTTCTAAAACCAAATTGATGGTCCGGTATGCATCCATTATCAGCTACAATTGGGGACAATTTTGTCATGAGCAGTTTTTCGAAGAGCTTTGAAATTGTTGACAGCAAACTTATTGGCCTATATGACTCAGCCTTAGTAAGATCTTTGCCCACCTTTGGAATCACTTTGACCATGGCAAGTTTCCAGCTGTGTGGGTAATACTCCAGTCGTAAAATGCCATTAAAAATAAATAACAGGATTCTAATAGCAATACGTGGCAACTTCATCAGCATCTTGTTACTAATTCCATCAATACCTGGAGCTTTCTTCGGCTTGGTTTCAGCAATTAGTTTTTTTACATCACGCATCTTAAATTTCATGGGTCGAGGGGGTAGAGTAACTATACAGCAAATCAACAACACCAGTACATGTGTTTGGGGTAAATACGTTTTTTAAATGACCAGCAAATATGTTACCTTTTTCAGTATTAGTTCTTGCCCAACCTCCGGTAGAAGTGCGCAGGGGTGGTTTAGACTCAACGGGTGTTTTAAGTTTTTTAGCAGCGCGCCACAAGGAGTAATTAGAGGCTGCTGTGACATCGAGACCTTCCAGATAGTTTTTAAGAGAAGCAGATTTTTCAGATGCAAACAACTCTTGGAGTCGTTTAGTGCATTCTCTAAGTCTGATTTTATGTTGGGGTGATCTGTGCTGTTGCCATTCCCTTCTAGCTCTTCTTTTTTCACATACGAGACGTTCAATATCCGCAGAATAAATTCTATTAAACCCAGTCTGCGGATGGGAGGTTGTGGCATGTTTAGCAGCCTGTTTAATATTTTCGGTAAGATTGGTACTGTTATAGATTCCTACGTTGTCCCTGCTGAAATAAAAGCTGCTCTAACCCTCCAAGGATTCAAGGTAAAAAATGTATACAACATAATAAACAGGGAGAAGATCCCCCAACCCCTATTTCACGTTGAACTGGAGCCAAACGATGTAATATTGAAGAAATATGATACCCATCCCATTTATAACTTAAAATATCTCTTATATCGGAAAATCACAGTTGAAGAACCACACAAGCGTTCAGGACCCGTACAGTGCCATAACTGTCAAGAATATGGCCATACGAAAAGTTATTGTACCTACTGTTTGTGTTGTGTGCGGTGAATTGCAAGAGACTGCCATTTGCAATAAGTCGAAAGATCAGAGGGAAATAAAGTGCAGTAATTGTGGAGGTAATCACACTGAGTCAAAAGCCTAAAGTAACCCCCACGGCAAACAGGAAATACGTACTCCTCTAATGGCCCAACCAATCACTCCGCAAGTATCGTATGCTGCCGCTGTAAAGATCATCTCTGTTCCAGTGCAAAAAGTGTCACCACCAAATATTACAACAAATGCTAACCCAAGCTTTAATTTCTGTCGCCTTGAAACTACTATTCATAATCTGGTGCAAACTATAAACAAGTTCACACCAAATATGACTAGCATGATGCAAGAAATGCTGCGAATGCAGAACACACTACTTCTAGCATTAGTTAACAAGCCATGAACACGTTAGGAGACTGCATGAGCGTGCCCGAAACTATCTCATCCGGTGTGCCACAGCGGAGTATACTGGGGCCAGTTTTGTATTTGATTTATACCTGTAATATGCCTTTAAGCAGTTATATCCTAACTTCTACATTTGCCGATGATACAGCCTGCCTTGTATGCATGAAAACCCTCACGAGGCATCCCGATATCTTCAGGAACATATTACCCTGTTGGAGCTGTGGTTGAACTTATGGAGAATAAAAGTAAATGAACAAAATTGTGTTCATGTCACATTTACCCTACGAAGAGACACTTGTTCCCCCATTCGAATCAACAATCAAGTTGTTCCTCAACATTTACAGTTGAAATACCTTGGTATACACCTTGACCGACGGCTGACATGGAAACACCACATTAACTCTAAGCTATCACAAATGAAACTTAAATTAACTCAGATACATTGGCTGATTGGTAGAAATTCTACCCTCAGTCTAGATTGTAAACTTTTAATATACAAGTCGCTTTTGAAACCCATATGGTGTTACGGAGTTCAGCTATGGGGCACTGCTTCAGCTTCCAATGTAGAGAGAATATAACGTATGCAAAACAAAATTTTAAGGTTAATAACATCGGCTCCTTGGTACATAAAAAATTCTATTTTACATCGTGATTTAAATATGCCACTTGTGACCGCTGAAATTGCAAAATATGCAGGCAAATATTTAACAAAACTCGAGTTCCATCCTAATCCCCTTGCTCGTAATATCTTGAACTTTACTGGACACATCCGCTTAAAAAAGAGGGATACTACCGCTTTAATACGCCACACTCCAGATGAAACTTTTTAAAAATATTTTTGTGCTTAACACGACATTTATGTATTTTTAATTACTGTCTCTAAGTTTATGTCCGACACTGGTTGGGCATAATTATTATATCTATGTTTAAGATTTGAATACTTATTGTTAGTTCAGTTTAATGAAGATACAATAAATAAAATTAGTGGAAAAAAAATGAACACGTTAAAAGTACGTTTCTGGATCGCAAACGGCATTCGCCAACATAAAAATGAACTTGAGCACTTCCTCACGGCAAAAAATATTGTTATAATGTTGGTATCTGAGACTCATTTGACTTCGAGAAGCCTTTTTAAATTGAGTGGCTACACCTTATATGATACAAAGGACCCGAGAGGAAGAGCATGCGGAGGATCAGCAATTCTGATAAAGTCAAGACTCAAGCACTATATTCTTGAAAACACTTGTGAAGACCATCTACAAGCAACGAATATTTGCATCGAAAATTTTTATTCAAATCTCGTAATATCATCGATTTACTCCCCTCCCAGATTTTCAATCACTGAGGATCAATACGAGGATTCTTACAAAACTCTTGGCTCTTGTTTCGGAGCAGCTGGAGACTACAATGCAAAACATACGTTCTGGGGATCGCCTCTTACTACACCTAGAGGTCGCGCATTGTTCAACACAATTTCAAAAATGGGTTTGGATGTCATTTCTAGCGGGGAGCCCAATTACTGGCCTACTGAAATACAAAAAATTCCGGATGTTATAGATTTTGGGGTCATGAAAAATATCCCTAGGGATTTAAGTCATGTTGAAGCTTCACGTGATCTCTCCTCCGATCACTCTCCCACGATCGTTACAATTTGTAGCCCACTAAGAAGTGACTTACCTCACCCATATGTGAAGATGATAAATCGTGTTAACTGGCTGGGGTTCAAAAAATATCTCAGTAGTCATTGTACGGAAAACATCAGGCTTACAACCTTCCGATGATATTGAATTCAGCATTGCCAATCTTACCGAAAATATTAAACACGCTGCTAAACATGCCACTACCACCTATCGGCAGACTGGGTTTAATAGAATTTATTCTGCGGATATTGAACGTCTCGTATGTGAAAAAAGAAGAGCTAGAAGGGAATGGCAACAGCACAGATCATCATAAAATCAGACTTAGAGAATGCACTAAACGACTCCAAGAGTTGCTTGCATCTGAAAAATCTGGTTCTCTTAGGAACTATCTGGAAGGTCTCGATGTCATAGCAGCATCTAATTACTCCTTGTGGCGCGCTGCTAAAAAACTTAGAACACCCGTTGAGTCTAAACCACCCTTGCGCACTTCTACCGGAGGTTGGGCAAGAACCAATACTGAAAAAGGTAACATATTTGCTGAGCATTTAAAACACGTATTTACCCCAAACACATGTACTGGTGCTGTTGATTTTCCGAGTGTAGTTGCTCTGCCCCCTCGATGCGTGATGTGCAAAAACTAATTGCTGAAACCAACCCGAAGAAAGCTCCGGGTATTGATGGAGTTAGTAACAAGATGCTGATGAAGTTGCCTCGTGTTGCTGTTAGAATCCTGTTATTTATTTTCAATGGCATTTTACGACTGGAGTATTATCCACACAGCTGGAAACTTGCCATGGTCAAAATGATTCCAAAGGCGGGCAAAGATCTTACCAAGGCTGAGTCATATAGGCCAATAAGTTTGCTGTCAACAATTTCAAAACTCTTCGAAAAACTGCTCATGACAAAATTGTCCCCAATTCTAGCTGATAATGGGTGCATACCGGACCATCAATTTGGGTTTAGAAGTCAGAATAGCACCATTGAACAAACTCATAGATTGGTTCATTTCATAAGAAGAAAAGAAGTATTGTTCTTCCCTCTTTATTGATGTTTCTCAGGCATTTGATAAAGTGAGGGCCTGATTTTGAAATTGAGGACATATCTACCAATGAACATTGTGAATCTATTGGAAAGTTACATTCTTGCCCGGAAGTTCACTGTCGTGGAAAGAGACTTCATTAGTGTGCCCGAAACTATCTCATCTGGGGTGCCACAGGGGAGTATACTGGGGCCAGTTTTGTATTTGATTTATACCTGTGATGTGCTTGACCGACGGCTTACATGGAAACACCACATTGACTCTAAGCTGACACAAATGAAGCTTAAATTAACCCAGATACATTGGCTGATTGGTAGAAATTCTACCCTCAGTCTAGATTGTAAACTTTTAATATACAAGTCGCTTTTGAAACCCATATGGTGTTACGGAATTCAGCTATGGGGCACTGCTTCAGCTTCCAATGTTGAGAGAATCCAACGAATGCAAAACAAAATTTTAAGGTTAATAACATCGGCTCCTTGGTACATGAAAAATTCAATTCTACATCGTGATTTAAATATGCCACTTGTGACTGCAGAAATTGCAAAATATGTAGGCAAATATTTAACAAAACTCGAGTCCCATCCTAATCCCCTTGAACTTTACTGGACACATCCGCTTGAAAAAGAGGGACACTACGGCTTTAATACGCCGCACTCCAGATGAAACTTTTTGAAAATATTTTTGTGCTTAACACTACATTTATGTATTATTAATAACTATCACTAAGTTTATGTCTGACACTGGTTGGGCCTAATATTTATATATATTTAAGATTTGAATACTTATTGTTAGTTCAATTTTTGAAGATTCAATAAATAAATATAACCGTGAAAAAAAAAATTATAGTTATTATATTAGGGCTGTTCAGCAGTTTAATGAAAAAGCTAATACTTATATTTTTTTACTGCAATATGTTTGTTTATTTACCACTGTATACAATACAATGAGTCTTACTATATTACAATGGAACATGAACGGCTATTTAAATAATTACAATGAATTGCAAATACTTATAAAAATCCACTCCCCTAAAATTATTTGCATTCAGGAAACCCATCTTCATTCCTAGATAAATATTCCAACTCCTCTTAACTATTTCCTATACGCATTGAACTCATCAACAACAAGATACGGTGGGATAGCTATATTGGTTCATAAATCTTTGGAGCACAAACAAATAATTAATTCCAAGGACTTTGATGCTTTAACTATTAAAATAGTTTCAAAAATCAAATTTACTGTATTCAATACATATATTTCACCAACAGCAAACTTCACAGAAAAAACGCTTGAGAAATCATTTGAAACTAATTTACCAAGTTTAGTTCTTGGCGATTTTAACAGTCCGCACATGAATTGGGGTTCAAACTCAAACAGTAAAAGGGGAAGTATTTTATCTAAGTATGTTGTTAGAACGGACTTAGTTTTACTGAATGACAAATCTCCAACCCATTTGAATACCCATGGTAATTTTTCTTATATTGACCTTAGGTTTGGTTCACCCATACTTGCATCGCAAGCAGAGTGGAAAACTGAAACAACTTTATACGGAAGTGATCATTTTCCCACTCTCATCACGCTTTTTCCTGCCAGGCATGGTAATTATCACTTAAGTAAACCAAAATTTGACACAAGATTAGCAGACTGGGAAAAAATATAAATAATTATGCGAGTCTTTTGACGCATTGAAGGTTGTTAGTGATGACTTAAACAAAGAAACTGCTAACATTCATAAAGTAATACTTCAATCGGCAATCATGTCGATACCTCAACCGCAATTTCGTCCAAGGAAAGTTACTAGGTGGAATCAAAAGCTCGAAGAATTAAAATCGGAGAGAAATAGATATTGGCTTTTGTTTAAAAGAAACATGGCTCAACCCAACTTATTGTCCTACAAAAGGCTAATGCAATATACAAAAGAAATATTAAACTTTCGAAAAAGGCATAAATTTTTAAACTTACGTCCAAAATTACCCCACCAACAGCAATTGATCAAATTTGGTCAAATATACGCAGCTTTACTGGTTTAAAATTATCACATGAAATTCACTTTATGTCCTCCTCCAAAAATCAAGACCTTGTGGGAATGGATGCAATTATGATAGGTAATGAATTCGGTAAATACTGATCCAATAATTCCGAAGACTCAAAGCTCTCTAATACCTTCAGATAAAAAAAAAAAAAAGTGTGAACATTAACCCATTAACGCCCAATGTTCCCATATGGGAACAAGCACATTTGATTGCGTACCAGCTCGTAGCAACAACACATCAAAGTCAGAATAACAAAGTAACGGTATTAACATTCCTATGTATACAATGATATCAATGTTTGTCATATTGTTTGCTTGTATTCTCAGTATACGGCAAACATTCAAAGAAATCACACATTTTTGCAATATTCAATGTTCGTTGATGGTTTTAGTTATCTTAGCTTTTAAATTTTAAGTACTTTTCACTTTTATACGCTTTTCTGCTACGTAAGTGTATGAAATATTTAGTTGACCGTGTGCTAAGCTTCTACACTTTTCTAAAACAGGTAAGTTTTTCCTGTTCCCAAATGGGAACAATGGGCACTTGATGATAAAAAATTTTACGTGTTATAAATGCAAATGTACATAGGTTGTGATATTTCATATAAGCCATGCTAAGTAAGCGTGCTTTGAGACTTCCTAAAATTGAAGGTATTTTAGAGGAACTCCTCGAGAATGAAGATCTGGCTGATGAAAGTGCTATTGATATAGTGCAATTGCCCCCCGAACCAGATAGTTTGACTGATTGTGAAGACCTTGATGAAGATGACCTTGACGAAGTTACAGAGTTGAAAGATGTGCCTGGTGAAGTAGAAATCCACTTCACTGAAAATGAAGACCATAAAGAGTTTCAACCGACGACATCATCCAAACGACAAAAACTTGATAAAGAATTCCCATCATCACGCTGGCTTCATGTAGATGCAAGTTATAATCAATCTTTTGCACCTTCTCAACGGTGCGCAGAATATAAAGAAAAAATTCAGGAGAAGTTTCAAAATAGAGAGGCTTTTGAGATTTTTGAATTTTTCTTTGATAATTCACTTATGCAACACAGTCGACGAAAGTATTCGTTACGCGCACCAGAATAACTTTCATAATTTTGTTTTTTCTCCTAACTGTTTCCGGAAATTCATCGGAGTCTTATTTTTTACGTCGTACCATAGCCTACCGAGTGAAAGGATGTATTGGTCCACAGACGATGACATTGATATTCAAATAGTAAGAAGTTGTATGCCTCGAAACAGATATCTTGAAATTAAAAGGTTTCTTCACTTTAACAACAACGAATTCATACGACGTCATGTTCCAGATAAAGATTTTAAAATTAAACCGATATTTGAAAAGCTCAATGAAAACTTTTTGAAACTAAATGTTTTTTCAAAACACTTGTCAGTAGATGAGCAAATGGTACGATATTACGGAGGCCATTTTCTAAAGCAATTTATAAGAGGAAAACCAATTCGCTTTGGTTTAAAACAGTGGGTTATGTCCTGCGGTGAAACTGGTTTTTGCTACAAAATGGAGCTTTACAAGGGTAAAAAAGATTTCACCGACAAGGATTTAACAACATTAGGAGAAAAAGTAATTACTTCAATGGTTAACCTTCTCAACTACCCAGAAGACCATGAGCTGTACTTGGACAACTTTTTTTTAAGGTTCCGACTTATGGCAGTTCTAAGTCAGAAGAATATGCGTGCTACTGGCACAGCAAGATTTAATCGAATCAATAAATGTCCAATAAAAAGCGATGATACCATGAAAAAGGAACCTTGCGGAACAACGGATTACAGATTCGATAAAAATAATGAAATACTAGTTATATCTTGAATTGATAACAGGTGTGTGAAATTACTTAGTAACCAATTAACTGTAAATCCAATACAGACTGTGCAAAGATACAGCAAAAAGGATAAAAAATATATTGAAATATTTCAGCCGTACGCGATATCGCAATATAACAAGTACATGGGAGGTGTAGATAAATTAGACTGGCACATAAACAAATATCCAATTAAAATAAAAGGAAAGAAGTGGTATTTTAGGCTATTTACAAACTGCCTAGATATTTGTATGTACAACTCATATGTTATTTATAATATGTGTCATGAAAGAGTGCCATATCTACAATTTATTCGTATGGTTACACGACATTATTTACATACTGAATCAGATTTTTCAGATCCAAAAATATTAGGTCGTCCAGTGCGAGTCCCCAAGGAAAATAGGATAATCACAAACCACGTTTTAGCAGGTATTCCAGATGGAAAGCAAAAAAGATGTGCGCTTTGCAAAAAAAATTCAAGGAGGATGTGTGCTGAATGCAATCGAGGTATGCATTTACATTGTTTTATAGCATACCATAATATGACCTAATGCCCAATGTTCCCATTTGGGAACAAATTAAAAATTGCAATAAAAAAGGTATTAAAATTCTAAAATAATTTTAAAATTGGTTTTTTCTCTTAACTACTATTATATATTCCAAAAATAAACTCTAAAAACTGGGCGCTAATGGGTTAACTTCTCTAGAATACCAGTATGCTTTGACGCCAAAAAAATAGAAACTGAAATTAAATTTATTGAACTTTCTTCAGTTTTAAATAAACTTAAAGGAAAAACACCAGGAATGGATAGAATTTCTTTTCCTATATTAAAAATGTTACCTTCCAACCTGAAAATGAAACTTTTGAATCTATATAATAGAATTTTTAACAACTTTATCCCGCAGCATTTCAAAAATTGTGTAGTCATCCGCATTCTGAAGCCTGGCAATAACAAAACAGTGTTGAGTTCTTATCGTCCCATATCACTTAATTCCTGTTTAGCGAAAGTTCTAGATAAAATAATTGCTAATAGGTTATGGTGATTTGTAACATCCAACAAACTGCTGGATAACTGACAAAATGGCTTGAAGAAGGGGTGCTCTACAATTGATAGCCTACTGTATGTAGATTATCAAATTGCTAATTGTCTCTCAACACGAAAGCACGTGACCGTTCTGTCATTCGATTTTGAAAAGGCATTTGAAAAGATTGGCACTCATTCTGTACTTGACCAATTATTAGAATGGAAAGTCGGTCATAATATCATCAGGTATGTAGCATATTTCATGACAAACCGAAAAATAACCGTATGCATCAAAAGACAATATTCCAATACATTTCCTTTACACAATGGTGTTCCCCAAGGTTTCCCTCTGTCTGTAATACTCTTCCTAATAGCTTTCAACAAACTTTGTACAATCATCACCTTACATAAAGAAATAGACTTTTGTGCGTACGCCGATGACTTTAACCTTATAATAAGATCGCAACGGAACAGAAGACTTATATTAAATATCGATAGTGTCATAAATGATATTAATAGTTGGTGCAAAACTTCGGGTGCTTCACTATCTTCCAATAATATTCATATATGCCGGTTTAAAAACTGTAACTGCGAAATTCGTTCGTCAACTATAAACATTTCTAGATGTGAATCTTTACGGTTATTAGGACTCTTCATAAAGAACCGTTACAACTGGACAACACATATTGATAACCTGCAAAAATCTTTATCTTTAATCTTTATATAAGGTTAAATATAATAAAACTGTTGTCTAACCCTAAATGGAACTCAAACCCACTTACTCTTATTTCAATAACACGAGCACTTGTTCTTTCAAAGGTAAATTATGGTCTGCAATTTTGCGGCTATGCTCAAAAATCTCAAATAAATAAAATCACAATTATAAACGCATGCATTAGAATCTCATTAGGATCATTACGATCAACACGTTTATCAAATTTATTGTACGAATCTAACATAAGATCCCTTAGTAAAATAACTTTATATTTATTTAAAAATACTTAGTATGGAAATTCATTCTTTGGGATATTCTCCCCAACTAATCGTTAGAAACAATTAGAGCTTTTGCAAAATGCATAGAAAAATCAAAAGTTTGTTGTGGTTTTAGCTCTTCATATGCCGACATTTCATTGGTTGCTAAAACCAAATCGTCAGTGAAGTTTAAGCAGTTTGAAAACATTCAACCTCGGATGTTTATGCCACATAAATCGAATACAATATGAGAATTTCAATATTGCATATGAATTACAACAAATACATAATCATAGTAGGTTTAGAATGTTTTTATACAAACCAGCGCAACAAACAATTTACTCAACGTGAGTCTATTTTATTTTTCTCTCAACACCCATGCAATTAAACGCCCGTTGGTCGTTAATGATTGTATTCAGTTGGGCAAAAAAGTGAAAAATAAAATCTTTATTTTAAATACTTAATATGGAAATTCATTCTTTGGGATATTCTCCCCAACTAATCGTTAGAAACAATTAGAGCTTTTGCAAAATGCATAGAAAAATCAAAAGTTTGTTGTGGCTTTAGCTCTTCATATGCCGACATTTCATTGGTTGCTAAAACCAAATCGTCAGTGAAGTTTAAGCAGTTTGAAAACATTCAACCTCGGATGTTTATGCCACACAAATCAAATACAATATGAGAATTTCAATATTGCATATGAATTATAACAAATACATAATCATACTAGGTTTAGAATGTTTCTATACAAACAAACACAACAAACAATTTACTCAACGTGAGTCTATTTTATTTTTCTCTCAACACCCATACAATTAAACGCCCGTTGGTCGTTAATGATTGTATTCAGTTGGGCAAAAAATGAAAAATAAAATCTCTATTTTTTTTGTATAGAAACATTCTAAACCTAGTATGATTATGTATTTGTTGTAATTCATATGCAATATTGAAATTCTCATATTGTATTTGATTTGTGTGGCATAAACATCCGAGGTTGAATGTTTTCAAACTGCTTAAACTTCACTGACGATTTGGTTTTAGCAACCAATGAAATGTCGGCATATGAAGAGCTAAAGCCACAACAAACTTTTGATTTTTCTATGCATTTTGCAAAAGCTCTAATTGTTTCTAACGATTAGTTGGGGAGAATATCCCAAAGAATGAATTTCCATATTAAGTATTTAAAATAAAGATTTTATTTTTCATTTTTTGCCCAACTGAATACAATCAATAACGACCAACGGGCGTTTAATTGTATGGGTGTTGAGAGAAAAATAAAATAGACTCACGTTGAGTAAATTGTTTGTTGTGTTTGTTTGTATAGAAACATTCTAAACCTAGTATGATTATGTATTTGTTATAATTCATATGCAATATTGAAATTCTCATATTGTATTTGATTTGTGTGGCATAAACATCCGAGGTTGAATGTTTTCAAACTGCTTAAACTTCACTGACGATTTGGTTTTAGCAACCAATGAAATGTCGGCATATGAAGAGCTAAAGCCACAACAAACTTTTGATTTTTCTATGCATTTTGCAAAAGCTCTAATTGTTTCTAACGATTAGTTGGGGAGAATATCCCAAAGAATGAATTTCCATATTAAGTATTTAAAATAAAGATTTTATTTTTCATTTTTTGCCCAACTGAATACAATCATTAACGACCAACGGGCGTTTAATTGTATGGGTGTTGAGAGAAAAATAAAATAGACTCACGTTGAGTAAATTGCTTGTTGTGTTTGTTTGTATAGAAACATTCTAAACCTAGTATGATTATGTATTTGTTATAATTCATATGCAATATTGAAATTCTCATATTGTATTTGATTTGTGTGGCATAAACATCCGAGGTTGAATGTTTTCAAACTGCTTAAACTTCACTGACGATTTGGTTTTAGCAACCAATGAAATGTCGGCATATGAAGAGCTAAAGCCACAACAAACTTTTGATTTTTCTATGTATTTAAAAATAAATACACAAATGTTTCTTTATTGTTTTATGCCCCTATTGCGGCAGTTTGGTCGTCTTTGGTGATTTTGCATTGCCGTTCTCAACTAAACTGCCAGTTAGCTATTCAGTTGAGTATCTGTTTTTTCATAGTATTGCCGTTCTCAACTTTGTAAAAGTTTGGTCGTAAAAAACGTTGAATACACACAACTGCTAAATTGTAGTTGTGTCATTATCAGTTAGAGTGAAATTTTTTTAATAGCGGTGAAAATTTAAATCAAAATGGAGAGATCGTAAGAATCAATTTTTGTAACAAAGTTTTCGCAATTTTTAAACACTTTTATTAGTTTGAAAATGACAACGAAAGCGCAATTTTAGCAGCGTGTCCAGATTATGGACAGGAATCCGAAAATTGCTCGCGGAAAACCAAAGTTTGGTGCAGCGAAAAAAACGTGCATGGAGTTATGGGAAGAGTTTGCTGTAGAATTAAATAGTTTGGGACCACCGACAAGAACATCTCAAGAATGGCAACGTGTTGCTTGTGCAACCGTAAGGCAAGTGAAAACGACTCCCCATCGTTTTTCCCTCCTTCTTCCAACGGTTACTAATAATGGTCCAAAAAAGTCTATGCCTACAAAGGTAAAGGGGCGTTGAAAAGCTCCTAGGCGGGCAGCGGCAGCTGGTCCATTTGAGGGGCCTGTGGTACGGCATAATAATTTTTACATTTTTGACATGAATTACGTACCTTTTTATATATGACCCGCAGACGAGGTATATAAAATTTACTTTTTATTTTATTAATTACTGCTTTATGAAAGTGGTGGTGAAAATCTTCGTGAAATGAGTTATTATAAGAAATGTAACGTGGTGCTCGGCTGGCAGCACAATTTCATCTTCATGATTATTAAGGCGGTTGGCACGGTTGTAACACTTTATAACTCCGTTATTGTCTAGTTGAGTTGAGGCGGTATAGCTTACTTGACTTTTCTACATTTCCACCATGTTTTAGGTCGATAATTTCTTGATGAAACTCGTTGCGCTGTGCTTCTTTGATGATAAATAGCTTTGCTTGTTGAATCATTTCATAAGTGATTGTTGAGTGTCTAACTTGTTTATTTGTGACCCTCAATATTTCCATGTACAACGGAAATGTTGCTACTGCTCGGTAGAGCCTTTTCCAGTCGGAAAAATATTCGAAATTTATGCAATTGAAATTTTTTGTTTTTCGGTTAATTACTAACATATGGCGCCTGTGCTCAGAAGAATTTATTGGCCCCAAGTCTTCACATTTGGGCCATTGGCTTGGGTCTTTAAGCAAGAAATCAGGGCCATTGAACCATAAGTTCATATTTTTTGCGTTGATATTTTTGTTTCAAAATCTGCGGGATTCATTTTCGTTGGCACCCATTTCCACTGACTGGCGTTGGAATGTTCTAAAATTCCCCCCACTCGGTGCATAACGAATTGGTGGAAATTTCTTGAGTCCACCCGCAGCCATTGCAGCACAGTTTTCGAGTCCGACCACCAGTATCTTGAAGATATACGTAATCGATTGATGTTTGCACTGTGTTCGCTAGTCTCACTCCAATAAGGGCAGCTTGCAGTTCCTTTCGGGGAATCGATAGTGGTTTAAGTGGAGCTACTTTGCACTTAGCAGCTACTAGAGTGACAGTGGCACGGTCGCCTAGTTGTACTATGAGATAACTAACGGCTGAATAGGCATATTCGCCAGCATCAACAAAGGTGTGTAATTGGATATTTTCAGCCTCACAAAGCATCTGAGAATAGCATCGTGGTATTTCGATATCAGAAATTAGTGGAATTGACGCTTTCCATTGAGACCATTTTACAGTTAAAGATTCATTTAATGGATCGTCCCACCCAATGCCTGCACGCCAGACATCCTGTAGCAAGATTTTGAGACCAATCGTATAGCACGACAAGAACCCTAGTGGATCAAATATGGACATCAGAGCCTGAAGGCACTCTATTTTTGTTGGGACAAGATCCTCACCGATCACATTGCGGCGCAGGAACGCGAATCTGCAATTATATTTAAAAACGTCATCGACTGGACCCCAATACATACAGTTGACATCTTGAGACGTCTTAGATATTGCAGATAATTGAGATAAGACTGCTGATGAGTTTGAAGCCCAATTCCTTATATGAAACCCTACGGCGGCGTGCATTTTTGCTAATTGCTTTGCTAACTTAGCCGCTGCTTCTTCGGTGTCTTCGCTATCCATAAGGTCATCGACATAGTGATGGTTCAGGATCAAGTTTACAGCACGCGGATATTGTTTTTTTAATTCTTCGCCGTTTATATCGCGCACGTAGTGAGCTATGCATGAGGTGCAACTTATGCCGAAGGTTAAGGCTCGCATTACGTATATGCTTGGCTGATGTAGCTTATCATCTTTGTCCCACCATAAGAACCGCTGAGCATGCATATCGCTTTCTCGTAC
Source organism: Germaria angustata (assembly GCA_963681545.1). Classification (NCBI taxonomy): domain Eukaryota; kingdom Metazoa; phylum Arthropoda; class Insecta; order Diptera; family Tachinidae; genus Germaria; species Germaria angustata. The sequence continues at coordinate 67,046,064 of OY812999.1, read as the reverse complement.
GTTGATTCTATGGAACATTTCAGCAATATCGCCACAAATTGCAAATATGCCTATGCGAAAGGCTAAGCGGATGGCCACCAATGGTTTTTAGGAAGTCTGGGCCGCTATTCATAAAGTCGTTTAGTGATGCTCCATTTGATTTTGCTGTGGCATCCCACACTAGCCGTACCTTATTGGGTTTATTGGGGTTTAAAGTTATAAATATTGGTAGATATCATACTTTTTTATTACAAGTTGCCAATTCTGATGAAGTTAATTTCCTGGCATATCCTTTCTCGATCAGGTTATTAATTTGCGCTTGCATACTCTGTCGCAACAATTCGTCTTTAACGATTTTTTTGTGAAGGCACAGTAGCCGCTGGTAGGCGTTAGCGTAGCTCTCTGGTAGTTGTACGTCGCTATTTTTCCACAACAATCCAACCTCATAGCGTCCATCTACTTTTTTGCATGTTGCTTTTAGCGCTTTCATCGCATTGCTATCTGCTGTCGTAGATAATGTGGATGAATTTGGTGATTCAATATGGAAATAATTCTTTACGAGCTCATGAAGATCATCTGGTCGTTTTTGGCAATCACATGTATGTATATTCAGTCTATGCTCGAATACAAGCGGATTGGCAAAATGCGGAACTATGGGTTTTCTATATTAATATGATTATGTGCATTTATTTGTGCGCTCCGCTGTATATTTTTTATTTCAGTTGTACTTACAGTTTGCGTTGTTGGGTGACTAAAATCATTGGTGGCTTTATGAAGCAAGGGGTGGTGTTTGTACTTGCAACCCGATATTCCGCATTCCTTGTCTAGATGACATTTTCGTTTATGGTGATTGAGGCACTGGCGACACAAGTTGTTGGATTTCACAATATCCCACTTTTCTTTCAGCAGCAACTTTTTGAATTTATCGCATTGATACACTTTATGTGACTCTATCTTGCAAATGACGCACATCTTATATACATTGTTATTAGCGTGAATATGATTATTTACGCAAGCACTCTTACCAAAGGAGGGTGTTATCACTGTACTTGCTGCTTCGGCTAAATTATATAGCCACACACTAAATGTTTTTATTATTGGGACGCTTTCATCCCTAGGATGCATTGCCCAATTCAATTTGTGTTGATTTGGTAATTTATCTAACAGCTCCTTCACTAACATGGGATTGTTTAAATGTGTTTGCATTCCACACGATTCCATTCTTGCACATATATTTTGTACATTCAGTGCAAACTCAATAAGTGCTTCAAGCTTGTCACGGGGACTCGGCATATGTTTTGCTTTATTTATAGCGCGTCCTAAAATGTGCTCTGGTCTGCCAAAACACAAACGAAGCGTTTTAATAATATCTGGTACCAGCGCAAGCAGAAGTAATTTACTTTTTACTAGCTCTCTAGCCTTCCCTTTCAAGCAGTTTTGCAGACGCATCAAGTTTTCTGCGTCTGTGTATCCGGCGAGTGATGTGCTGTTTTCAAAGCTGTTGATAAAAATGGGCCAATCGTCTGGGTCCCCGTTGAAAGACGGTAGTTATCATGGTATGGAACGCCTAGCAGCCAGTTGTGAAGGTGTAGGTTCAGGCTGATGCCTATTAAATGTTGATTCAGCATTTATTATACCGTTCGCAAGGGGCATTTGCTGGTTATTTATAGGATTATAGGAGCTTGTTTGTTCTGTGGACGACTGGTAGTCTTTTTGGGACAAAATTTTATATTTCCGCTCTAAAAATTCTTGTTGAATTTTCATTTCCTCCTCTAATCGTTCCAACTGTAACATTTTTTGTCTCTCCGAACAAGCAAAATTACCTTGATCACGTGCGGTATAATTTTGTTTGTTTGTGTTCATTTGGGTAGGCTGCTGTCTATAATTAAAAGGCATCGTTGTTGTCGGTTGTGCTGCGTACACATACGTGGAAGTTGTTGTACCGAATAGTATACTCGTTGGATGAAACATAGGCATTTCCGTTGTAGCTGTCGCCATATATTGGTGTGGCACTGTATATATCAGGGGGTGTGTAACAGTGGTTGTGGGTACTGATGACCAAACTGGCAGCGGACCACGTGAGGCAGATGCTACTACGGCTGCACTATTTGCTGAAGCAATTTGTTCTCGTGGTGACAAGCTCGTACCTGTGGCGGTAACTACGACTGGTATTGTAGTTTTTGATAATGGTACTAACGGTGACGATGATGAACTCGGTTGAGTCTCAAGATCATTTCCTTGGTTCGGGTTAGCAGCGGCTGTTGATCTGTTGTCGCAAAACTCGCAGTTCCAGCTATAATCTGCCACGTTCCTATCTACGCCCGCGGAACCATAGTGAAACCATTTATCACAATTATCGCACAAAACCATTCGCTCGTCATCCAGCTCATTGCATTTCATGCAATTATGTTGTGTATTATTTTGTTTCGACATTGGGGTAATTTTTCACTAAAGGGTTCCTTTTCTTTTATATATTAAAATTAAATTTTAAAGAAATGTTGCTTGTGCAACGTGAAAATAAAAACACTTTTTAAGAGTTCTCGTTATTTATCTTATATTTTATTTTTAATCTATTAACTAAATTTTGTTTCAAAAGAGAACTTTAAAATTTAATGTTTTAAACCGCGTCGTTACAAATTAAAATTTCAACTGGCTTTCTTTTACTTTTTTGCATGCTTTTATATATACTTATATGTAAATACAGATGTGTGTATGTGTATGTGTATCTTTTAAGTGCAAGGTGTTTTAGACATACATACATAGGTGTTTTAAGTGCAGAGTAATAAATAGTTTACGCATACGTATATACTTATGTAAGTGCAAACTAATAAATAGTTTAAGCATACGCATGTACTTACGTAAGTGCAAAGTAATAAATAACTTGGGCATACGCATTAAAGTGCAAAGTAATAAATAACTTAGGCATATGTATGTAAGTGTGAGTGTTGTTTGTTTAGACGTATGTTTGTTAGTATGAGTTTTGTTTATTTAATCCTTTGTTGGCGGCGGTAACAGCAACGTGTAAATGTGTCAATAAAATAATATTGAACAATTGCAATATTCTTAATATAATTAAAATCTTGCACAGGTTTGGGTCCACTATAAAGCAAGCATTAAGAAAAAACTTGCAAATAATAAAAGAAACACTCAAGCGACAGGTTGAGGCCCATCACAAGAAATCCCATTAAATAGCCTTGAGGATACGGGTACACAACTCTTGTCTTTGCAAGAGCAAGTGACACCATCTAGCCAAGTTTTTGGCGTTGAGAACACTGCAGCATCAACTGACAACTGAAAAAACAATACAACCAGCATATCTACCAACAGCTACCCAAATCAGAAGAAGAAGTAATCAGGTACAAGAAAGCGAGCGTCTTGAGTTATTAAGGAAACAGGCAGTAACTCAGAATGAAATCCTGCAAACATTAAAAAATTAGAAAAAAAAACAGCTACAGAAACTACGAGATCAAGAAAAAGATGCTTGAAATTAAGAAAAAAAATGCATTGTTGGAACGACAAGCAAATGAGGCTACTGATCTCCAAAAACTTTAGGTGAAGTGCGATAAATTAAAAATAGAAAAACTTAAGAATAAATTGAAAAATTAATAATATATTATTGTTTGCTGTTGTAGATAAATTGCATTTAATTTTTTTATATGTACATATATGTATTAAAATAGTGTAAAGTTTTTAAATATATGTACAGATTTTTTTTTAACATTTTAAGATTCAACAAATTGTTTCACAATAAATAAAATATTCTATACTTTTTATTCCCACAACATTTAAAAAAACACTTTTTGTTTAATTTTCTTCAAATTTCACTTGTCAAACGTGATATTTATAGTTGGCAGTTCGATATTTTAGGTTGGCAACTTTATGATAAACTCAACTAAAAACAGTTGTGTATCGCAATAACTAAAATGAGGTTGGTTGTGCATAAGTTAGGTTTACTCTCACACGACCAAACTGAGTTAAGTGGAGAACCGCAATAGGGGCATTAAGATGAATTCACCCGTTCGTTCTGCAGGAAATTTTCGTTGAGAGACAATTTTAGTTTACTGAGAGTTTGCTCACAGAAGATTCACCCGCGTCGAACAAATATTCTGTAGAAACAAAGCTACCATATGCAACAACTCTGTAAATGTTGTGTGTTACTTTTACAAGCAGGCAGCACAGTGGCAGATGATTGTAATTTGCTGTGTTCTAAATTAAAAAATTTATAAAATAAAAATATACAAATGAATAAAAGTCGAGTGCATATTCTAATTGCTATTTTGTTAAATAAATGTAAAAAATTTACAAATATACTCTGTACATTATTATACATACAAATGTACATATAATATGATGTGGCAGCTCATTTCAATTTTGCATAAAAAATGTATGTATCTGGCAGCACAGTTCAATTCGTTCGGGACGATAATTAAAATTAAACCAATTCAAGCAAAAATTGTTCCGCATTAAATTTACTCTCTTTCTCTCACTCTCTCAAAAATAGAGACGTCAAACTACATATAAAAAAATCGTTCGAAACGTTCAGAACGAATGGGTAAATTCACCTTCAGTGTTTTTACAAAAACAAATAATTTATTAAACAATTTCAATTATTCTTCTTTCACATTATTTCTACAATGAAAATTATACAAATTACAAATACTTATATAAGTACTTGATTTGAAAAAAACAAAAACGTGCAAACATATCGTTTAACGAAATAAATATATTGGTATTAAAGTTATAACAATTACAATAGAAGTAATGATTTATATAAAGGAATATTATATAACTCCCCTACCGTTTGTTCTGACATGACTCCTGGAATGTAATTGTTATAATAACGTTTTTTCAAATTCACATAAACAAACGTAAAAAAAACTTCATAATAGCGAAATACAATAAAAAAAAAATACAATATACGTTTTATTAATTTTCTTTTTTTTTATAGTTTCTACCAGTTAATTTTCTCTCAAACTTTATTTCTGGCAAATCATTTTGATATTTATAAGTTCTTTTGACTATTTGTCTATCACGTTTGCAACCTTTTTCATCAACAAAATTGGTTTTATTTTTTTCCTTAACATTTTTTAGGCTTTTGTTTCAGATTGTAAAAACAAAGGTTTTTAACCAATTCTATATTTTTATAATCATGACATTCTTTCTATTTATTTTTGTTAATTTTGTTAATTCCGTCCACTTTGTTATGTAGTAGATCATTTGGCTTATATCCCGTAGTACTATGTACGGTATCGTTATAAATTTGTTCAGATTTAAGTACTAATGCTTTATCATTAACATTTTTATTTCCTTCTTCTAGTTTAAAAAGTCTTATATGTTCATTCAATGTAAGATGGAAACGTTCTATATCTGAATTACCAATGTGAGTATTGGGAGAAGTAAAATGAAAATCTACTTTTTCCGTATTCAAAAATTGCCTAATATTAGCAGTATTAAATTCATTATCTGCTATAATTTTGCAAGGCCTACCCAAAATAGCAAATCTTTCTCTGAGAGTCTCTACAATAGTTAATGAATTCTTGTCATTTAAGTGGTGGACTGATACATGTTTTGTAAGCTTGTCAATGCATGTTAAAAAAGTTGCGCTTTTGTTCAAAAACCAAATATATATATGAAGTATTTCATTTGATTTTACTGGTATTTCTGTTATGCACATTTCTGCTTGTATAGGTTGCCTATCATATTTACACATATTACATATCACACAATTGTTTATAAATTTATGAATTTCTTCAATTCTATAGAGGTTTCATCAATTCGTCTATGATTTTTTTCACAATGATATTTATCTATAATTTCTATAAGATTTTCTATATTCAAAACATCTACTACTTTTTAGGACAATAAACAAATTTCATTCCTGGAGCATTTGAAAAAAAAATGTACAAAAGTATTTTGAAAATCCTGAAATATTTTAACATTATCGCAAAAAATAGCTACAGTTCCTTTTATAGGAAAAATAGATTTTAAATAAGTCAACATTCTTTCTTCAAAGTATCGCTGTATTGTTATTGTATGTCTTATCTTGTTTCTATATAAAATTTCTTTTTCATACCGATTTCTATATCCCAATGTTAAAATAATTTGGTTTTTATAAATATTTATTGGAGATTCAGAAATAGGAATATGATCATTCAAATTTTCGTCCCCAATATGATTTGCCAGAATCAACACTTTTATTTTCCTCAGTCAAAGCATAACACTAAGACGACTGAGAAAATCTGCTACTTTGTTAGTTTTACCTTTAATATATTCCACTTCATAATTATATTCACTAAGTCGAATTTTCCATCGTTGTAATTTTACATTTGGTTCTTTCATTTAATCAAGCCAAACTAGAGGTCTATGGTCAGTTCGAATTTTGAATTTCCTTCCGAATAAATAAGGTCTAAAATATTTCACACACCAAACAATTGCCAATAATTACTTTTCTATTGCGCTGTAATTTAATTCATGCTTGTTCAGCGTTCATGACGTAAAAGCAATTGGATGACCATTTTGGGATAATACTGCACCTAATGCCACGTTACTTGCATCAGTTGTTGAAACAAATAATTTGTCAAATTGTGGATATGATAAAACTGGTGCATTACATAAAATTGACTTCAATTTATTAAATGAATCGATGTAACGCTGATCATTAACGTCGATTACAGAACCTTTTTTTAGGTGTGCAATCATTGGCAAAGCTACTTGGCTATAATCTTTAATGAATTTTCTATAAAAACCCGTCAAACGATCTTATCGTTGGGCAATGAAATTTTTTGAATAACATCTATTTTTTCAGGGTTGGGTTTTATTCCTTGAGGAGTTATTATGTGTCCTAAATATTCAGAATCATGCTTAAAAAATTGCATTTATCAACTTGAACTTTCACGTTGTATTCAGACAATCTTCTAAAAATTCTCTTTAACGATGAAACATGCTCTTCAAGAGAAGGAGAAAATATCAAAATATCATCCATATAAACCACACAAATATTATTTATAAAATCTTCAAGTACTTTATTCATCATACGTTGAAATGAAGCTGGTGCATTTTTTAAACCAAATGGCATTCTTGTAAACTCGAAATGACCTTTTGATGTGGAAAAAGCCGTTTTGTGTCTATCTTCAGCGGAAATTAAAATTTGATGGAAACCTTTTGCTAAATCTAAAGTAGTAAAATATTGCAAATTTCCTAATTTTGAAAACAAATCTTCCATATTAAGAATCGGAAATTTAACTTCAATCGTAACATCATTTAGTTTTCTATAGTTCACTACAACCCTCCATATTGTTTGACCAGAATTATCAAGCTTTTTAGGGACAACCCAAATCGGAGCATTGTAAGGGATACTTGTTTTTGTTATTATTCCTGATTTTAGCATTTCATTGACTTGTTTTTCTACTTTCACTTTATGGCTTTCAGGGAAGCGATAAGTTCTCGAATAAACAGGAATATTATTAATAGTTCGTATTTTGTGTCTATATTTACAAGCGGATGATAAGTTATCACCTTCAAAAAAAATTTTTTTATGCTAAAAGTTATTTATTGAATCTTCAAAAACTGAACTAACAATAAGTATTCAAATCTTAAGTATAGATATAATTATTAGGCCCAACCAGTGTCAGACATAAACGTAGTGATAATGATTATTAATACATAAATGTCATGTTAAGCACAAAAATATTAAAAAAAAATTTCATCTGGAGTGTGGCGTATTAAAGCCGTAATGTCCCTCTTTTTTAAGCAGATGTGTCCAGTAAAGTTCAATATATTACGAGCAAGGGGATTAGGATAGGACTCGAGTTTTGTTAAATATTTGCCTTCATATTTTTCAATTTCAGTGGTCACAAGTTGCAAATCTAAATCACGATGTAAAATTGAATTTTTCATGTACCATGGAGCCGATGTTATTAACCTTAAAATTTTGTTTTGCATTCGTTGGATTCTCTTTACATTAAAAGCTGAAGCAGTGCCCCATAGCTGAATTCCGTAACACCATATGGGTTTCAAAATTTACAATCTAGACTGAGGGTAGAATTTCTACCAATCAGCTAATGTATCTGTCTTAATTTAAGCTTCATTTGTGTTAGCTTAGAGTCAATGTGCTGTTTCCATGCACCTGTGATTGTTGAGGAACAACTTGATTGTTGATTCGAATGGGGCAACAAGTGTCTCTTCGTAGGGTAAATGTTACATGAACACACTTTTGTTACATGAACACACTTTTGTTCACTTTTATTCGCCATAAATTCAACAACAGTTCCAAGAGGTTAATATGTTCCTGTGGAAATCGGGATGCCTCGTGAGGTTTTTAATGCATACTAAGGCAGGCTGTATCATCGGCATAAAAAACATTCTTAAATTCTTTGATTATTTCTGCCAAAACACTGATTTCTTCACCATTAGCATTCTGGGAGTTTAATTTTTGTAAAAGTAAATCAATTCTAGGTTCAATAAAATTAATATCAATTTGAGTATCTTTTACAACATTATTTAAATTTGTATTCTCATCTGCTGATCCAAAAAAAAAAAAAAAAAAAAAAAACAAAGGAATTTTGGCATCATTTGTCACCAGTAGGTTATTAGTAAAATCTATTTTTGCTCCTAAAGGTTTTAATAAATTTGATCCCATGATACCATCAAATTTATTGTGAATTTCTGTTTCTAACATTTCTATTTTTGCATTAGGACGATTAAATTCCTTAAATAGTGGAATTTTTATTTTGGAATCTGAGAAAGTTTTTGAGCAAATTGTTCTTAAAATTATTGGATTATCAAGTTGACTTCTAAAAGAACTATAGCATCGGATACTGAGTGGAGAGTAATAGATGACCTCTGTAGTAGTGATCACTACCCTATTATAATATCATTGTTTCCCCTTTTTACCCCTACAACCACTCCTCTCAAAACACAATTTAATACAAAATATGCTAACTGGGCAAAGTTTCAATTCCACTGTATCGAGTCAGACTCCCAAAAACCTATCACTAATAACATTAATAAAGAAAATGCAAATATAGTTAAAATAATTAGACAATCAGCCCCAATCAATACCCCAAACTCATAAAACACCAAAGAAATGCTACTGGTAGAATAGGCTATTAAACGATCTTAAGTCGGAGAAAAATAGGTTATAGCATATCTTCAAAAGGAATATTACACAAAATAACTTAGCAAATTACAAAAAAACTAACGCAATATACAGAAGAAAAATTAAACTAGCTAAAGATGAAGCCATCAACTCATTTACTTCAACTATAAACCCAAAAAGTCCTATCGATAAAATCTGGAAAAATATAAAAAAATTTTACCGGTTACAAGGCCTGACATAATATACACTGCATCTCTTCGATAAATAATTCTAACATCTTTTTGAATAATAATTTCGACATAGGGAACGAGTTTGGTAAGTCTTGGTCATCTAATTCTTCTGACTTAAACTTTTCACAAGCCTTCCAAATGTTTAAACAAAACATAATAAGCTCTTCATTCTCTTCGTTACCATGCCGCAAGGCTGAACAAATCGAACAAAATATAAGTTACTTTGAATTTAGCACTACACTAAACAAATTAAAAGGTAAATCCCCTGGATTAGAAAAAATTACGTATGATATGATAAAAATTACCCCCCAATGTTTAAAAATACGAACCCTCAAACTTTTTAATAATATTTTTGAGAAATACTCCCCACAACAATACAAAAGTTCAATTATTATACCCATACAGAAACCCGGAACCAACAAAACGTCAGTAAATTCTTACCGACCTATTTCCCTAAACCGTTGCTTATCTAAACTATTAGATAAAATAATACAGGTTGTGGTGGTTTGTTTCAGAAAACAAATTGCTGTGTAACCGACAATTTGGATTTAGAAAGGGAAGCTCAACAACTGATAGTCTAATTTATGTAGATTACCAGCTCGCAAAATGCCTCTCTTTAAAGAAACACGCTACTCTGGTTTCACTTGATTTTGAACGAGCATTTGATAGAGTAGGTATACACTCAATTGTCAAACAGCTGATAGAATAGAAAATTGGTCCAAAAATACTAAAATATGTCATTAATTTCATGAAAAACAGGAAGATTACTATTCGGATACAAAAGCAATACTCAAACTCTTTCCCACTCCATAATGGCGTACCTCAGGGTTCTCCTCTGTCAGTTATGCTTTTCATGATAGCCTTCAATAATCTCAGCTATGCAGACGATTTTACGTTAATCATAAGATCAGGACGAGAAAAATCACTAATTTTAAATTTGGATAGTATCTTTAATCAAATTGAAAACTTTTGTAAAGAGTCCGGAGCTTTACTCTCAAAAACTAAATGTAAATACATTCATATATGTGGACTTCAAGAATGTAACTGTGCCATCCAATCTACGCATATTAATCTTTCAAGAGTAAATTCCCTAAAAATATTAGGCCTAACCATTAACGAACGATACAAATTTACTGATCACAGTAACACGTTAGAGTCATCTCTTCAGAAAAGGTTAAATATAGTTAAATGTCTTTCCAGTCGAAAATTTAACTGTAGTACTTTTACCCTGATTTCAGTCGTTAAATCTCTGATTCTAGCAAAGATGAAATGCCCCTAAATCCCGACTAAAGCCACTTCAAACCTTAATAAATGCAGCACTAAGAGCGTTTGTGGAGCTGTACGCTGAACCCCCGTCAATAATATGCTAATCGAAGCCAACATATTACCCATCTATGCACAAAAAGAAATCATAGAAGCCAAACTTTATAAAACTTTGGTATACGAAAGAAACGATTGAATCAAACAAATTTTCGAAAAGGTTAAGAAAACTAAGAAGGTCCCCAAAGTCCCGTCAGCCATTTTCAGATCAGTTGACCACTACAAAAAACTTGAACTTGAAACTTGGCCTCACCAGATGCAAAACACATACCATCACAATACCTCCCATTGTGTAATTGATGCTCATAAATACATCACTCCACGAACGCAGTAAATCCACCTCTAATAGTACGGAGTACAGAAAAATGTTTGCCTCTATAAAAAATCACACAGGTCTGCGAAAAAAAAAAATTTGTCAGCTGCTTGAGATATTTTTACTGAATGATATGTTTTAAAGTGCGCTGATTTCAAAAGTCAAGGCCATTTTTTTCTATCACATAAGGATTTTTTGCAAATTCAAACACAAAAAATTGGTTAAAGTACTCCTTTATTCAAAATTTTCAAACAATAAATATTTTTTTAAGGCAAACGAACCATTATTTTGATACATATACTTATTCATGTTCTTTATGAAACCTCTTCTTCTTTTCCTTGATACTTTGACGAGTCCTTTTCCGATTTCTATCTTCAGTTTCTCGCTTAAGCAGCCAAAAGTAGTCAGCAAGCATAGTGACATCCCATCGCCCTTGGTACCTTCTCTAGATATTACGGACATCCTGGTGAAATCGCTCCCCTGCTCTTCTAAATTCTTTTTCTCGGTGTCTGTACCAGTAGAAAGAAGTGCCAGGTGATAAAAGGTTTTTATTTTTTAATCTAGAACCTAACAGTTCGGCTGCATCTTTTGAAAGACCTAAATCTCTTACTAAATCATTGAGCTCACCTTGAGAAAATAGTTGAGGCCTTCCATCTTCATCAAAAGATAAATCTGAGCTTGATTCGCCCGGAGGAGGTAATGTAGCTTCGTCCTCCAACTCACTAGCGTATCCATCCAAACTGGAAGGTGGCTGCGGGATAGATATCTCGAAGCTATTTGCACTGGACATATAGCTGAGTCAAGATTAGGATAACTTATATTTCTTTTGTTTTTTGAATTGAATCCCTTTACGTCAACTGAGCATTAGTAGCAGTCAGTGGTGTGATTTTTCGGCTAAAGCCATATCATAGGAATTCCAAATCGAAATGCATTTTTCTTTCCCTTTGCTTGTGTGTGTGTTTATTTTCTTAAGATCAATTTGTTACATGAATAATAAAGAAAAATGCCAAAGGGCACGCATAAAACTCTATCGGTGTTAGAAAAACAAAAAATTTTTGCAGCCATTGACAATGGAGAGAAAAAAGTAGACGTTGCTAAGCAATTTGAAAATGCTCCATCAACTTTTACTTCAATCCTTCAAAAAAGAGAATTTATTATGCAAAAATCTTCAGGCAGTAAGCTAAAGCGCGAAGAACTACCTGAATATCCAGAGCATGAAAAGTCTTTAGTTTTATGGTTTACACAGTGCCTAACATTCCGATTAGTGGTCCATTACTATCCGAAAAAGCAGTATGTTTTGCAAAAAAGATAAATCTAAATGATTTTAAAGCAAGCAGTGGTTGTCTCGATCGCTTTAAAAAACGGAATAACATAACATTTAAAAAAATCTGCGGTGAAAGTTCGGCAGTTAATGAAAATATATGTTCAGAATGGAAAGAAAAACTTAATCATTTGACAAAAGATTATGATGCAAAAGACATTTTCAACGCAGATGAAACTGGTTTATTTTTTAAATGAATTTGTCAGTTTTTATTTTATTGTTTTTTGTTTGCTGTTAAAATTACACGTATTTTATGTATTTATTTTATTTATTTTGTATTTTATTTTTAATAATTGTCTTTTGTTTTTTTATCATTTTAGTAAATAAATTGAAAAACCCCGTTAATTCGTATTTATTTTATTTTAACCCCGTTAAATCGAACCCCCGCTAAATCGAAAACCCCTATAATTCGTAAGAAATGGATGGTTCCTTGCGATTACGAATTATCGGGATTCCACTGTATATGCAAATGTGTAGTATGGAATAAATTTGTCCCATTCACAATCATCTACAAAATTCAATAAATATTCTTCAGAACACGGGAATTAGGTTTAGGATTGATGGTGATAGGGTGTCGAGAATCTTTGATCTATGTTCAACAAATTACAAACTTCTTTCAACACTTCGTTTTTAAATTTTGTACTACTATCTGGTTTTAAAATCTTTAAACATCCATACTTTAAAATAAATTGTTCGACTAAAGTTTTGGCTATAGTTTTTGCGTCATTTGCTTCACATATTTCGTTATTTCACACTGCATCGTTATTTCTAAGGCATTTATCGCACTTGTTTATATAATCATTTTTTTCATATTTTTCCATACATAACGTTGTTTTAATTTTAAGACTGTTTTTCTAATACCAAAATGTCCTGATATTGGTGAATCCTGGAATTCTTTAATAATATTCATTTAGGATTTTTTATCCTTAATAGATTTCTGTATTTATTTGATTTAAATATTCGTTGGTATACCTCATAATAAATTTTCTTAAATATTCAAATGATATGAGCATAAAAATGTATCTTCCCATGAAAGAGCAAAATTTTTAATATTTTACTTAAGCATAAGGTCTAAAGAATGCGATTTCCCAATGTATGGTTAGTAGTTCTTTTTCAATTACGAGCTTATTTAAATCATGTTTTCTTAGTGTCTTGCTGGCATAAGAAATTGGCAATTCTTGGCTTATTTTCCCGCTCATAACGCATAGTTTGGTGCATCAGTGGTTAGTATAAATGGTTGTTCAAAATCTGGATATCTCAAGATGGGGGTGGATGTACTAATTTTTATTTAATAATTCAAAAGCCTTTTGACATTCTTCCCTCCATTCAAATGTTTTGCCCATTTTAGTTTGGTCGTTTAAACATTTCGTAATTCGTTGCAAAATGCAACTACTACTAAAAGAACACTGTTCTATCGTTTAGATGGGTCTGTTTCTTTACCTTCTTTCTTTATTTGATGTCCCAAATATATTACCTCTAGTTTCAGGAATACACATTTTGATGCGTTTAGTTTTAAATTGTATTAGCCAGTGTACCTCTGCAAAATCTGTTGGATCATACTGCTAAAAGAGACCAAGTCAGTAAAGGAAATAAATAAAATTGAAAGCGGAAATCTAACAATGTACTATAAATGGGGATGTGATGGGGCATCTAGTCAAAGCGAATACCAACAGAGGTTTCCATATGATCAGCAATAAACCTTCTTCCACACAGTATTGTATAACACTACAGTTTGCATACGTTAAAGAGACGCCTCAAGTTATACGAGAAGAAAAGTGAAGAGTCGATGAGGAGATATCTCAACTAAAAGAATTTGAGTTAACAGTAAATAATCGTAACTTTAAAGTAAAACATGAATTATATTTTACAATGATTGACGGCAAGACAGCACAATCAGTAACAGAAACACTAGCAGCATCTTCCTGTTTTATTTGTGGAGCCAAAACATCCAAGATGAATAAAATTGAAGAAATTGTCAATCTTTTTTGAACTAAATCTCAATGCATTTAGATCTTATTGATAAAGAAAAATGAATTTTTTGAAGGAAATTAAAACTAATTTCATATATATAAATCTATTTAAAAAATAATTATAATAATTCGAATGCATTTAGTTGTAAAATCGCAATGTAATAATCAGGCAATACTTTGTTTTAACAACAAATGGTGCCAGGATAACGTAGTCGATATGTCTATAGCCGGCAAACAGCCGCGCTGATAAATAACGCCAGGCAAACAGATCAACCAAAAGCAAATAATTTTAATTTCGTTCGTTGTCTTCTTTGAGAGTATGGAATAATTTTATTTTCATTCTGTTTCTTTAAGAATATTAATTTTGTTTTTATTCGCGTTGAAAATTAAATGAAAAATTTGAATATCTTTTTCATACTCTGTAAATTGTTTTACATCCAATTTTCACGATGATTTTTTAAGACACGTCTTTTTTTTATTGTCTTTTAAAGTTGCTCCCAAAATCATGTCACATTTTCAACATGATTTTTAAAACATGTCTATTTCTTCACTGTTGTTGTAAAAAAAACTCTTATTTGACAGCCAGAGTTGTTTTTTTTTACTTTATCTTTAATTCCTTTTATTTCTATAATTTCGGCACCAAAAACGGAATTTAATAACTTGAGAAGTAAAGTATTTAAAAAAGTAAATTTTCTTAAAAAAAATCAAAATTGGGAGCTATACAGAAAAACCTCGAAGAAAGCAATGGAGGTAAAACTAGTTGACTAAAACTAGTGAGTGGGTGAAGCAATGGCGGAAATGCTGAGTGGAGCGAGGTACATTTTAGTTTCTTATGAACGACTTCTTGGGAGATAAGTCGTCTTTTCTGAACTATATCAGAATAAGCCGAGAGACATTTAATTTGATACTCGCAAAAATCGGAGGTGATAAAGTGAAACAAGATACCATCTTGAAAGAAGCGATAACTCCAGCAGAGAAACTGGCAGCTACACTCCAATACCTCGCTACTGGAGAGTCCATCAAAAGCACAAATTATCAGACGAGACTATGTGAAACCTTTCTTTGTCGTGCAGTTCCGGAATTATGCCAGGCAATTGAGAAACACTTTAAAAATGAATATTTAAAGGTTTTTGAGTAGGTACATATGTATATGAAAAATATATTATTTTATTGTGCCTATTCATAGAATGAAATACTTTGGTTTATTATTTTGAAATTAAAATTAAACAAGTTAAATTATAAGTACATTAATTGAAATAATTTCGTCTTTTATTAAAATATAACTTTAAAAAGTATATATCATTAGCTCTTGGCAGATTGTGAACAAAGAGCTAGATCGCTTGATACGGTCCATATATGTAGGATTACGTACATCATACAAGTTTTCGTGTTCCTGATATTTAGATATTAAAAGCTCCACAATTTCGTTTTTCCACATGGTTAATATTTATTTGAACTTTTTATTTATATACACACAAAACAAAAAACAAGCACTTGTCGCTTTAAAACAAGAAAAATAAAGAAGAACACAGAGAAATAACCACCTTAACAGACGAATGCAAATAAAATATAATAGTAATGACAGCTAAAAGGAAGAGATGTATTTTTCTTCATTGTTGTTGTAAAAAAATCACGAAAACAGAAACCATGTTTCTTTTGCTACCCCTCTTTCTTTTCTATCTAGTATGCCTACAAACAGAAGACATGTCTTAAAGACAAGTAAAAAAATCATCGTGAAAATTGGGTGTTGCTTTTGTAATTTGTTAATTTTTTTGCAACTTTTTTGCCGACCGCCGTCGATTTTTGCGTAGCTGTGGCCGTTGACATTTAGATTTTTTTTCGAACATAAACTTCGAATGTGGAAAAAGATGCTGAATTCAGAACACCATTTTATAAATTATATGGGGATTCAAAAAATTTTTCGTTTTCAATCCGAGTCGAAACCTGGAACATACCCGTAAATAGGTGCATATTTAAGTATGTACTTATGTATGTTTATAAGTTAAACACCTTTATTGCATTATTTACAGGCGTCCATAAATCAAAACTGTAACTGAATATTATCACCAGAATCACGAGACTCCCTCCATGGCTTAATCCAAAAAGATCTGAATTTCTCTGCTGTCTCTGCTTCCAAGATTAAAGCTGCAGCTTCCAAGTTGCAGGCACTTGAAATTGCTCCTAATATAATTGCCAAATCATCATTATTTAACTCCGCCATATTTCTGTCAACGTTTAATAATTCACTACTAGTTGATTATGCGCCGAAGTGTGCATGACGAAAACAATAATCAAATGAATGTAAAACACTAATACACACAAAGCCATGTACACGTATACATGTATGCTAGATGAATTAGACTCGTGTGTTCTCAGAAGAACAAAAATTGTGCCAGCTAAATATTGTTTCCGTGTGTGAAGGCTCATACTCTGTAAATTGTTTTACTTTTGTAATTTGTTACACGCTGTCCACATTTGCAATTTTGTTGCAGCAATTCTTGGTTGTTTTAGGTGAGTGAGGTAAGAAGCTTGGGGAGAGGTACAGAGTTTCATGTTCTCTGCAATTCTCTTTTGCTTTGAAAATCTTACTATTCAACTTGATGTTTGGTGTTGTTGTATTTGACGTTTTATATACGCTTTATACAAAAATTGCAATAGCAGATTTTTCTAATGTGGACATTAAAGCAATTCCAAAGCAGAATTTTAAAGAATTGCATGCAACAAAATTGCAAGTGTGGACGGCATGTTAATTTTTTGCAACTTTTTTGCCGACCTCCGTCGATTTTTGCGTAGCTGTAGCCGTTGACATTTAGATTTTTTTTTTCGAACATAAACTTCGAATGTGGAAAAACATGCTGAATTTAGAACACCAATTTATAAATTATGGGGAGTTTTCAATCCGAGTCGAAACCTGGAACATACCCGACAATTTTGCAGCCAAAGGAAAGGGTTGGCAACTCTGAGTTAAAAACATCAAATAGAGATCCTCAATTTATTTAATTAAAAGACAATAGTATATAAATTAAAATTTTCTTTTGCAAAATTTGTATACACTTGCATATAAAATTAATAAAATTGAGGAATGGCAGCGAAAAGTCGCCGTGCTAATATTAATACAAAAATATTTTGCGGCCAGTGCAATATGCAATTAATAGAAAATAAAGAAGAAAGCATGCAATGTGATAAATGCTCTAAATTTTTTCACTCTGTATGTACAAAACTGGACAAACGACAACTTCAATATCTACTTGAAAATGAAGAAGATTATGTTTGTCACTTATGTACTGATAACAACAACACTGAAATAAAAACAGAACTAAAAGAAATAAAAACAAACATAAAAAACACGATCAGCTGGATTCAATAAAAGAATCAATTGAATTTATGTCCAGACAATATGATATGTTGTTGAAAAGTTTTGGAGAAAATAATAAAAAGTTGGAAGTTCTACAGAAGGAAAACCGTAATTTAAAGAATGAAATCTCATCCCTGCAAAAGTCTGTTAAGATTTTAAACGATCAACGGGTACGTAATGACTGTATCATTAGGGGCATTGCTGTAGAAAAAAATTCAACTGCAATAGAGAAACTGTTGGAATTAACAAATAAAGCTGGTATAGAGTTAAAGGAAGAAAATGTGGATGATGCCTATTTCTTTAAAACAAAAGATGAAAAGACCATGGGGAATAAAACAATGGTTGTAAAATTTAATAACAAAAAATCAAAGGACAAAATAATGATGTCTAAAGCTAAGCTGAGAGAGACTGAAGATACCAAAACTGTTTATGTAAACGATTATCTGAGTAAGGAAACCTTAAATCTTTTTAATTATGCCAAAACATTAAAATCAATTGGATACAATAAAATTTATACGAGCGGTGCTAGATTTTTGTGTTAAAAAGAATGAAACTTCAAAACCCATTATAATAAGAAATCAAGATGATGTAGATCACATACTGGCTGAAGCTGCTACTTCGAAATCAACTCGGAGATCGTTAAACCGACCAAATGTAGTTAGATATGATTCTGATGGTGATGCAGGCAATAGTATAGTTTAAAAAAAAAATTTTTTTTTCACCCTATAATGATAAATAATAAATACTTTTCCCAATTTGAAAACTTTATAGAATATTTAAAAAAGTCACATTGTTCATATTTTAATATTATATCTGCTAATGTTAGAAGCATTTCATCAATAAGTAAATTTAATAATTTTAAAACACAAATTTCATATTTTCCAAGACTCCCAAATATAATTGCGATTCAAGAGACATGGTTTCAGCTAGAGCTTACACAAATTTACAATATACCTGGGTATAATTGTGTTTACTGTTGCAGAGCTGATGGGTATGGGGGTACATCGATATATATTCGGGACAATTTACAATATAGTGTACAGGTGTGCGAAAGTATACATTATTGTGACGTGATTGTTATATCTTTAGAAAACCTTAAAATCAATGGTAAGCCACTGAAAATTATATACTATTATCGATCCCAAAAATGTGATATTAATAATTTTTACAATATTTTCGAAAATTTAATGGCAAAAGCTCATGTATTTGCATTGGTGATTCTAATATCGACTTCTCAAGCAATACGTCAAATGCTTTGTTGAATCTAATTGAAAGTTATGATTTTAGAAATTGTCATACCTTAATTACAAGACCGATATCTGGGACTTCAATTGACAATGTCTTCACAAACATTTCTAATGATATTTATGTAGATGTCGTTGAATTCGAGATATCCGACCATAATATGATTTCTTGTAAATTTAATAAGAATACGCGAAATCAAAATTGTATTAAACTCACTCAGAATTATGTTGACTATAGTAAGCTTATGGAATGCTTTTTAAATGACGACTCTAAAAATCTTTCTGGAGATCTTTCAATCGATACATTCAATTTGATCAATTACCTGTCGAATGCAAATGCAAATTCTACATCTACTATAACAAGAAAGAAGTTACTCAAGGAGGAAACAGCGCCCTGGATGAATGAAAACTTACAAAATTTAATTATACTTAAAGGAAGAATCTTAAAACAGAGGAGAAGAAGACCAAGTGACACTGAAGTTCAAGGGGGTTATTATGTAATTCGATTCGAAGCGAAAATACTTTCGAAAGTAATTTCCGATAAGGAAAGAAAATCATATTATGTAGTACGTTCGTAACGAGTACACAGTTGCATTTTAGTATTTGGGGGAAAATTCAACAAAAAGTTGGCAACACTTGCCATTTGTTGGCAGCACTTTATCAAATGTCAAAACTTGTTTTACAAACGTTAATAAAAAGATTTCAAAACATACATAAATATTTAAAAAATTATATGTAAATAAAATAAACCTTTCAAAATGGATTGTGTTTCATTATGGGACAGTGATGAGGAGAGTAATGTAACTTCAGAAAGAGTGCAAAGAAGGATAATACGAGACACATCGAATGTTATGAGTCTCAGTGAAACTGTGTAAGAAATTTATCTTAAAAAATTATAATATTTTGTTTACTGTGCCAAAATTTCCTTCAGATTCGTTAAAAACTTTCGCCTTAATAAGACCGCATTTATGTATGTGCTTAGTTCTATAAACAACGATTTAAAAGCACCTCAAAGATCAAGCGCCATATCTCCAATGTTAAAATTAGCAGCAACTTTAAAATTTCTAGCTCAAGGTGGTTACCAACACCAAATTGGTCAAGATCGTTTGTTGGGAATGTCGCAATCATACATTTCAATTTGTTTATCCGAGGTTTGCGAAGCAATAGAAAAAAACCTTTGCCCCAAGCACATTGTTTTCGAAATGAGTCCGGAGAAAAAAATGGAGGCAAAAAGATATTTTTATAATCAATGTGGAATTCCAGGAGTAATAGGTGCGGTTGATGGAACCCACATTCAAATTATAAAACCTAGAAGCAATGAGCATTTATATTTCAACAGAAAGCTGAAACACAGCATAAACGCTATGGCGGTAAGATTCCAAATGAGTATACACAAGTATGAGGTTTATGTATTAAATTATGTATGTATATTACACAATTATTTTTAGATATGTGACCATGAGATGTATATCAGAGCTATAAATGGACGTTTCGGAGGAGCTTGCCATGACTCGCATGTCTGGAATTTGTCGGACGAAAGACAATACTTAAAAGACAAGTATGAACTTGGAGATACTGGAACCAGACTACTTGGTGAGATTCTTTCCATTATATGTATGCTATTAAATACTAAATTACGTACATTTTTAGGTGACTCAGGTTATCCTTTGGAGCCGTGGATTATGACGCCTTACAGAAATGCAGCTGATAATTCTGCAGAGTCGGTTTTCAATGACCAACACTCCAAAGGTAGATCGATAATTGAGAGGACATTTGGTGTTTTGAAATCGAGATTCCGTTGCCTTCTATCAGCAAGAGAACTTCATTACTGCCCAGAAAAAGCAGTTCAGATGCTTAATGTTTGCTGTTCCTTACACAACATTTGTCTGTTGTATAAGGTTGAAAGCGAAATTTTGGAAATACAGGATACTGCTGGCTCGTTTTCTATAAGCAGTATCGCTGAAGCTAATCTAGAAACTAGTTTATGTAATGTAGCTAGAAATATTAGAAATGAAATTATGAATAATATGATACGCAATCAATAAAACTAAAAATTTTATATTTATTTAAATGCATTAAGTGTTAAAAATACTATTTTATGAAATTAAGCAATTCATTAAATACTAAACTCATAGCAAGATCAATCAACTAAAATTATAATACATACATATATTAAATATAATATAATAAAAACGAAATAAAAAAATTATAATAAAACTAAACGTTTCAATACTGTCAAAGTTACATTCTTATTTTTGAAACCGAAGTTATTTATGTCCGTACTTCGCGCATTCCAGTTCATAAATTTTTTGTTTAAGTTCTAGTTGTACAAGTTTACGTTTTGATTTTTCAATTTCAGCTTTTTTTAAAAACTCGAACTTTGCTTTTTTCAGCTTGTAACTTCGATCCTTTATATCGCTGCAACGTTTTAAATATTTATTTGTGACTGTAATAGCTTTACTTATTTCCTTCAACTCTTCTAGACAATGACTTTGGTTTTCAATAACTTTGTTTAATAGTTGCACCGAACTTTCTTGAAATCTGATTTGATTTTCAACTTGCTTTTGTAATAGTTCATTTTTGTTGAACGAATTGTTCCGGACACGTCTGTATGGGGTATTAACATAGATATCATTTAATATCTGTTCATTAGCATTTCCCACATCATTATTTTCCTGCATTGTAAAATTCTCGACATCATCGTTTTCTGTACCGCTTGTAGAATTGATTGCATTAGTATTTGCACCAAATCTTGATGTGCCACTCATTCCTTCAACGTATTCATTAATTGAAAGCAAATCAGCAGTTTGTTGTTCTAATGATGTTAAGGAACAATATTGGCTTGGTCCTCCTCCAGTTTTTGATAGGCTATTTTTATTGCGACGGCATTTAACCTTTATATGCTGTTTGTAGTCCGCCCAAACCTATGATTATGAAGGCAGATATTTCGCTATATATATATATATATATATATATATATATATATATATATATATATATATATATATATATATATATATATATATATATATAACTCATTTTTGTATATTTTTCAATTTACATACTTTTTTCCATTTTTCCACTTCATGTGTTGGAGGCCCTGCAGCATTTAAGTCTTGAGATAGCTTCTGCCACAATTCTCTTGACTTACTTTTAGCATTTGAAGTATTAAGGTGTCCCTTTGCCAAGTCGGAGTGCTGCGTCATAAACTCTACCAATATTTCGTATTGCCTTGGCTTGGTATATAAACATTTTTTAGGCGTTTCCCTTTTGGGGGAAAAAATTTATATTTATATTTATTTTTTTTTTTTTTATAATTTATATTTGTTTTATTGTTTTAACGCAATACTTACATTTTAAAGTTTTTATGTATATATTTCCGTACACAAAATGGCTATCGAATAAAATATGTCCGTTAGAATGCTTTTTGACATTTGCTTTCGTACTACATGGTTGCATTTTCGAAAGGGAATTTTTTGTTTTACGAAAGGGTTGAAATTTTTTTTCCGAAAATCGCACTACATAATACAATTCCTACGAATTCGTAAATTTTCCGTTTCGAATCGAATTACATAATAACCCCCCAAGGCAGACTGAAAAGAATAAGCAAAATTATCAAAGGTGCTTATCGAGAGTCTATGAATAACTAACTACTATCATGACCACTTATTTAGTATTCAGCAAGATCCTAAAAAGTGTTGGAGATTTTTAAATGAAAATTTAGGAAGAAATATTAAAAATCAAATAAATTTAAAGGGACCAAATGATCAATTTATCACAGACGATACGACAAAATGTGAATGCTTGAATCAATATTTTTTACAAATCCCAAAATCCATGAAGGAACAAATTCCTTACTTTCCTTCTGATTCTTGCAATGGACTTCGGACCCTGAGATACTGTACTAGCACATTCCATTTTAGAAATATTGCTATAGATGAAATCTCTCAGACTGTGCAAAATCTCTCCAATAATAAGTCACCTGGTCATGATAGCCTGCCTGCAAAACTCTTCAAAAACTGTAACAGTGAAATAACGCCATACTTACTGTATATCTTTAATAGTATCATCTCAACATCTAAATATCCAAGCATATTAAAAATATCAAAAATTGTTCCTATACCGAAAGTAGTAAATGCTAATACAGAAGACATGTATAGACCTATTTCGTTGTTGCCCGTAATTGACAAGATTTTTGAAAAATTACTACACCAGCAAACTCTAACTTACTTGGAAAATAACCACTTGCTTTATGATTTTCAATATGGTTTCAGGAAAGGTAGTGGTACCGAAAATATTGTAATTAATGTTGTAAACTTTATATGTCGTGGTCTAGATGAAGGATTTAACGGTGTTGCTGGTATTTTTTATGATTTTTCAAAAGCATTTGACCTTGTAGATCATGAGATCATGTTCGAAAAACTTCCATATTATGGAATAAAAGGAAGAGAACTAAATCTTCTCAAAAGCTATTTGAAAAATCGGAAGCAATATGTTAATTTGAATGACAGTAAAAGTTCATATGGAAATGTTGAGCACGGGGTACCACAGGGCAGTGTCCTAGGCCCACTTTTATTCACAATTTATATAACTGATATAATGAATCTTTTAATAAACGGAAAAATATATATGTACGCGGATGATATATCTCTGTTTTACACGTATAAACATGAAACTGCATTAAAAACGTATATGGAAAGGGATGCGGCTTTGATTTTTGAATATGCGAGAATAAACAAGCTTGTCCTTAATACGTCAAAGACTAAGGTTATAAGATTTAAGCCGCATATAAATCGATCTGCTGAAAATTTTAGCATTTTTGTAAATGGCGAGGAAGTTTGTGAGAGTTTCTCAACAAAATACTTGGGGGTGACATTACAAAGCAACCTATCGTGGAATCTGCATATCCAAGAGCTTAAATCCAAAATATCTCCAATGATTGGAATATTATATAAATTTAAACATAAATTTAAGGAAAAAAACAATGCTGATTATCTACGAAGCTTTGATACAAAGCCATTTAAATTATCTCATGTCGGTATATGGTTATAAAAATACTGTAGATCTCTCTTCAAAGAGTACAAAATAAAGCACTAAAAACTGTTTATAACCTACCTCTGACGCACCCTACGTTAAACTTGTATAAGGAAGTATCCAAAACTAGTTTGCCTATATATGCGATGCACAAAGTGCAGGTACTGGAACATACCCGACAATTTTGCAGCCAAAGGAAAGGGTTGGCAACTCTGAGTTAAAAACATCAAATAAATTGAGATCCTCAATTTATTTAATTAAAAGACAATAGTATATAAATAAAAATTTTCTTTTGCAAAATTTGTATACACTTTCATATAAAATTAATAAAATTGAGGAATGGCAGCGAAAAGTCGCCGTGCTAATATTAATACAAAAATATTTTGTGGCCAGTGCAATATGCAATTAATAGAAAATAAAGAAGAAAGCATACAATGTGATAAATGCTCTAAATTTTTTCACTCTGTATGTACAAAACTGGACAAACGACAACTTCAATATCTACTTGAAAATGAAGAAGATTATGTTTGTCACTTATGTACTGATAACAACAACACTGAAATAAAAACAGAACTAAAAGAAATAAAAACAAACCTAAAAAACTCGATCAGCTGGATTCAATAAAAGAATCAATTGAATTTATGTCCAGACAATATGATATGTTGTTGAAAAGTTTTGGAGAAAATAATAAAAAGTTGGAAGTTCTACAGAAGGAAAACCGTAATTTAAAGAATGAAACCTCATCCCTGCAAGAGTCTGTTAAGATTTTAAACGATCAACGGGTACGTAATGACTGTATCATTAGGGGCATTGTTGTAGAAAAAAATTCAAGTGCAATAGAGAAACTGTTGGAATTAACAAATAAAGCTGGTATAGAGTTAAAGGAAGAAAATGTGGATGATGCCTATTTCTTAAAAACAAAAGATGAAAAGACCATGGGGAATAAAACAATGGTTGTAAAATTTAATAACAAAAAATCAAAGGACAAAATAACGATGTCTAAAGCTAAGCTGAGAGAGACTGAAGATACCAAAACTGTTTATGTAAACGATTATCTGAGTAAGGAAACCTTAAATCTTTTTAATTATGCCAAAACATTGAAATCAATTGGATACAATAAAATTTATACGAGCGGTGCTAGATTTTTGTGTTAAAAAGAATGAAACTTCAAAGCCCATTATAATAAGAAATCAAGATGATGTAGATCACATACTGGCTGAAGCTGCTACTTCGAAATCAACTCGGAGATCGTTAAAACGACCAAATTAGTTAGATATGATTCTGATGGTGATGCAGGCAATAGTATAGTTTTTAAAAAAAAATTTTTTTTCTCACCCTATAATGATAAATAATAAATACTTTTCCCAATTTGAAAACTTTATAGAATATTTAAAAAAGTCACATTGTTCATATTTTAATATTATATCTGCTAATGTTAGAAGCATTTCATCAATAAGTAAATTTAATAGTTTTAAAACACAAATTTCATATTTTCCAAGACTCCCAAATATAATTGCGATTCAGGAGACATGGTTTCAGCTAGAGCTTACACAAATTTACAATATACCTGGGTATAATTGTGTTTACTGTTGCAGAGCTGATGGGTATGGGGGTACATCGATATATATTCGGGACAATTTACAATATAGTGTACAGGTGTGCGAAAGTAAACATTATTGTGACGTGATTGTTATATCTTTAGAAAACCTTAAAATCAATGGTAAGCCACTGAAAATTATATACTATTATCGATCCCAAAAATGTGATATTAATAATTTTTACAATATTTTCGAAAATTTAATGGCAAAAGCTCATGTATTTGCATTGGTGATTCTAATATCGACTTCTCAAGCAATACGTCAAATGCTTTGTTGAATCTAATTGAAAGTTATGATTTTAGAAATTGTCATACCTTAATTACAAGACCGATATCTGGTACTTCAATTGACAATGTCTTCACAAACATTTCTAATGATATTTATGTAGATGTCGTTGAATTCGAGATATCCGACCATAATATGATTTCTTGTAAATTTAATAAGAATACGCGAAATCAAAATTGTATTAAACTCACTCAGAATTATGTTGACTATAGTAAGCTTATGGAATGCTTTTTAAATGACGACTCTAAAAATCTTTCTGGAGATCTTTCAATCGATACATTCAATTTGATCAATTACCTGTCGAATGCAAATGCAAATTCTACATCTACTATAACAAGAAAGAAGTTACTCAAGGAGGAAACAGCGCCCTGGATGAATGAAAACTTACAAAATTTAATTATACTTAAAGGAAGAATCTTAAAACAGAGGAGAAGAAGACCAAGTGACACTGAAGTTCAAGGCAGACTGAAAAGAATAAGCAAAATTATCAAAGGTGCTTATCGAGAGTCTATGAATAACTAACTACTATCATGACCACTTATTTAGTATTCAGCAAGATCCTAAAAAGTGTTGGAGATTTTTAAATGAAAATTTAGGAAGAAATATTAAAAATCAAATAAATTTAAAGGGACCAAATGATCAATTTATCACAGACGATACGACAAAATGTGAATGCTTGAATCAATATTTTTTACAAATACCAAAATCCATGAAGGAACAAATTCCTTACTTTCCTTCTGATTCTTGCAATGGACTTCGGACCCTGAGATACTGTACTAGCACATTCCATTTTAGAAATATTGCTATAGATGAAATCTCTCAGACTGTGCAAAATCTCTCCAATAATAAGTCACCTGGTCATGATAGCCTGCCTGCAAAACTCTTCAAAAACTGTAACAGTGAAATAACGCCATACTTACTGTATATCTTTAATAGTATCATCTCAACATCTAAATATCCAAGCATATTAAAAATATCAAAAATTGTTCCTATACCGAAAGTAGTAAATGCTAATACAGAAGACATGTATAGACCTATTTCGTTGTTGCCCGTAATTGACAAGATTTTTGAAAAATTACTACACCAGCAAACTCTAACTTACTTGGAAAATAACCACTTGCTTTATGATTTTCAATATGGTTTCAGGAAAGGTAGTGGTACCGAAAATACTGTAATTAATGTTGTAAACTTTATATGTCGTGGTCTAGATGAAGGATTTAACGGTGTTGCTGGTATTTTTTATGATTTTTCAAAAGCATTTGACCTTGTAGATCATGAGATCATGTTCGAAAAACTTCCATATTATGGAATAAAAGGAAGAGAACTAAATCTTCTCAAAAGCTATTTGAAAAATCGGAAGCAATATGTTAATTTGAATGACAGTAAAAGTTCATATGGAAATGTTGAGCACGGGGTACCACAGGGCAGTGTCCTAGGCCCACTTTTATTCACAATTTATATAACTGATATAATGAATCTTTTAATAAACGGAAAAATATATATGTACGCGGATGATATATCTCTGTTTTACACGTATAAACATGAAACTGCATTAAAAACGTATATGGAAAGGGATGCGGCTTTGATTTTTGAATATGCGAGAATAAACAAGCTTGTCCTTAATACGTCAAAGACTAAGGTT
This sequence comes from Germaria angustata, assembly GCA_963681545.1. NCBI lineage: Eukaryota > Metazoa > Arthropoda > Insecta > Diptera > Tachinidae > Germaria > Germaria angustata. The sequence goes on along the minus strand of OY812999.1, from coordinate 67,018,676 downwards.
ATAAGATTTAAGCCGCATATAAATCGATCTGCTGAAAATTTTAGCATTTTTGTAAATGGCGAGGAAGTTTGTGAGAGTTTCTCAACAAAATACTTGGGGGTGACATTACAAAGCAACCTATCGTGGAATCTGCATATCCAAGAGCTTAAATCCAAAATATCTCCAATGATTGGAATATTATATAAATTTAAACATAAATTTAAGGAAAAAAACAATGCTGATTATCTACGAAGCTTTGATACAAAGCCATTTAAATTATCTCATGTCGGTATATGGTTATAAAAATACTGTAGATCTCTCTTCAAAGAGTACAAAATAAAGCACTAAAAACTGTTTATAACCTACCTCTGACGCACCCTACGTTAAACTTGTATAAGGAAGTATCCAAAACTAGTTTGCCTATATATGCGATGCACAAAGTGCAGGTACTGGAACATACCCGACAATTTTGCAGCCAAAGGAAAGGGTTGGCAACTCTGAGTTAAAAACATCAAATAAATTGAGATCCTCAATTTATTTAATTAAAAGACAATAGTATATAAATAAAAATTTTCTTTTGCAAAATTTGTATACACTTGCATATAAAATTAATAAAATTGAGGAATGGCAGCGAAAAGTCGCCGTGCTAATATTAATACAAAAATATTTTGTGGCCAGTGCAATATGCAATTAATAGAAAATAAAGAAGAAAGCATGCAATGCGATAAATGCTCTAAATTTTTTCACTCTGTATGTACAAAACTGGACAAACGACAACTTCAATATCTACTTGAAAATGAAGAAGATTATGTTTGTCACTTATGTACTGATAACAACAACACTGAAATAAAAACAGAACTAAAAGAAATAAAAACAAACCTAAAAAACTCGATCAGCTGGATTCAATAAAAGAATCAATTGAATTTATGTCCAGACAATATGATATGTTGTTGAAAAGTTTTGGAGAAAATAATAAAAAGTTGGAAGTTCTACAGAAGGAAAACCGTAATTTAAAGAATGAAACCTCATCCCTGCAAGAGTCTGTTAAGATTTTAAACGATCAACGGGTACGTAATGACTGTATCATTAGGGGCATTGCTGTAGAAAAAAATTCAACTGCAATAGAGAAACTGTTGGAATTAACAAATAAAGCTGGTATAGAGTTAAAGGAAGAAAATGTGGATGATGCCTATTTCTTAAAAACAAAAGATGAAAAGACCATGGGGAATAAAACAATGGTTGTAAAATTTAATAACAAAAAATCAAAGGACAAAATAATGATGTCTAAAGCTAAGCTGAGAGAGACTGAAGATACCAAAACTGTTTATGTAAACGATTATCTGAGTAAGGAAACCTTAAATCTTTTTAATTATGCCAAAACATTGAAATCAATTGGATACAATAAAATTTATACGAGCGGTGCTAGATTTTTGTGTTAAAAAGAATGAAACTTCAAAACCCATTATAATAAGAAATCAAGATGATGTAGATCACATACTGGCTGAAGCTGCTACTTCGAAATCAACTCGGAGATCGTTAAACCGACCAAATGTAGTTAGATATGATTCTGATGGTGATGCAGGCAATAGTATAGTTTAAAAAAAAATTTTTTTTCTCACCCTATAATGATAAATAATAAATACTTTTCCCAATTTGAAAACTTTATAGAATATTTAAAAAAGTCACATTGTTCATATTTTAATATTATATCTGCTAATGTTAGAAGCATTTCATCAATAAGTAAATTTAATAATTTTAAAACACAAATTTCATATTTTCCAAGACTCCCAAATATAATTGCGATTCAAGAGACATGGTTTCAGCTAGAGCTTACACAAATTTACAATATACCTGGGTATAATTGTGTTTACTGTTGCAGAGCTGATGGGTATGGGGGTACATCGATATATATTCGGGACAATTTACAATATAGTGTACAGGTGTGCGAAAGTAAACATTATTGTGACGTGATTGTTATATCTTTAGAAAACCTTAAAATCAATGGTAAGCCACTGAAAATTATATACTATTATCGATCCCAAAAATGTGATATTAATAATTTTTACAATATTTTCGAAAATTTAATGGCAAAAGCTCATGTATTTGCATTGGTGATTCTAATATCGACTTCTCAAGCAATACGTCAAATGCTTTGTTGAATCTAATTGAAAGTTATGATTTTAGAAATTGTCATACCTTAATTACAAGACCGATATCTGGTACTTCAATTGACAATGTCTTCACAAACATTTCTAATGATATTTATGTAGATGTCGTTGAATTCGAGATATCCGACCATAATATGATTTCTTGTAAATTTAATAAGAATACGCGAAATCAAAATTGTATTAAACTCACTCAGAATTATGTTGACTATAGTAAGCTTATGGAATGCTTTTTAAATGACGACTCTAAAAATCTTTCTGGAGATCTTTCAATCGATACATTCAATTTGATCAATTACCTGTCGAATGCAAATGCAAATTCTACATCTACTATAACAAGAAAGAAGTTACTCAAGGAGGAAACAGCGCCCTGGATGAATGAAAACTTACAAAATTTAATTATACTTAAAGGAAGAATCTTAAAACAGAGGAGAAGAAGACCAAGTGACACTGAAGTTCAAGGCAGACTGAAAAGAATAAGCAAAATTATCAAAGGTGCTTATCGAGAGTCTATGAATAACTAACTACTATCATGACCACTTATTTAGTATTCAGCAAGATCCTAAAAAGTGTTGGAGATTTTTAAATGAAAATTTAGGAAGAAATATTAAAAATCAAATAAATTTAAAGGGACCAAATGATCAATTTATCACAGACGATACGACAAAATGTGAATGCTTGAATCAATATTTTTTACAAATACCAAAATCCATGAAGGAACAAATTCCTTACTTTCCTTCTGATTCTTGCAATGGACTTCGGACCCTGAGATACTGTACTAGCACATTCCATTTTAGAAATATTGCTATAGATGAAATCTCTCAGACTGTGCAAAATCTCTCCAATAATAAGTCACCTGGTCATGATAGCCTGCCTGCAAAACTCTTCAAAAACTGTAACAGTGAAATAACGCCATACTTACTGTATATCTTTAATAGTATCATCTCAACATCTAAATATCCAAGCATATTAAAAATATCAAAAATTGTTCCTATACCGAAAGTAGTAAATGCTAATACAGAAGACATGTATAGACCTATTTCGTTGTTGCCCGTAATTGACAAGATTTTTGAAAAATTACTACACCAGCAAACTCTAACTTACTTGGAAAATAACCACTTGCTTTATGATTTTCAATATGGTTTCAGGAAAGGTAGTGGTACCGAAAATACTGTAATTAATGTTGTAAACTTTATATGTCGTGGTCTAGATGAAGGATTTAACGGTGTTGCTGGTATTTTTTATGATTTTTCAAAAGCATTTGACCTTGTAGATCATGAGATCATGTTCGAAAAACTTCCATATTATGGAATAAAAGGAAGAGAACTAAATCTTCTCAAAAGCTATTTGAAAAATCGGAAGCAATATGTTAATTTGAATGACAGTAAAAGTTCATATGGAAATGTTGAGCACGGGGTACCACAGGGCAGTGTCCTAGGCCCACTTTTATTCACAATTTATATAACTGATATAATGAATCTTTTAATAAACGGAAAAATATATATGTACGCGGATGATATATCTCTGTTTTACACGTATAAACATGAAACTGCATTAAAAACGTATATGGAAAGGGATGCGGCTTTGATTTTTGAATATGCGAGAATAAACAAGCTTGTCCTTAATACGTCAAAGACTAAGGTTATAAGATTTAAGCCGCATATAAATCGATCTGCTGAAAATTTTAGCATTTTTGTAAATGGCGAGGAAGTTTGTGAGAGTTTCTCAACAAAATACTTGGGGGTGACATTACAAAGCAACCTATCGTGGAATCTGCATATCCAAGAGCTTAAATCCAAAATATCTCCAATGATTGGAATATTATATAAATTTAAACATAAATTTAAGGAAAAAAACAATGCTGATTATCTACGAAGCTTTGATACAAAGCCATTTAAATTATCTCATGTCGGTATATGGTTATAAAAATACTGTAGATCTCTCTTCAAAGAGTACAAAATAAAGCACTAAAAACTGTTTATAACCTACCTCTGACGCACCCTACGTTAAACTTGTATAAGGAAGTATCCAAAACTAGTTTGCCTATATATGCGATGCACAAAGTGCAGGTACTGGAACATACCCGACAATTTTGCAGCCAAAGGAAAGGGTTGGCAACTCTGAGTTAAAAACATCAAATAAATTGAGATCCTCAATTTATTTAATTAAAAGACAATAGTATATAAATAAAAATTTTCTTTTGCAAAATTTGTATACACTTGCATATAAAATTAATAAAATTGAGGAATGGCAGCGAAAAGTCGCCGTGCTAATATTAATACAAAAATATTTTGTGGCCAGTGCAATATGCAATTAATAGAAAATAAAGAAGAAAGCATGCAATGCGATAAATGCTCTAAATTTTTTCACTCTGTATGTACAAAACTGGACAAACGACAACTTCAATATCTACTTGAAAATGAAGAAGATTATGTTTGTCACTTATGTACTGATAACAACAACACTGAAATAAAAACAGAACTAAAAGAAATAAAAACAAACCTAAAAAACTCGATCAGCTGGATTCAATAAAAGAATCAATTGAATTTATGTCCAGACAATATGATATGTTGTTGAAAAGTTTTGGAGAAAATAATAAAAAGTTGGAAGTTCTACAGAAGGAAAACCGTAATTTAAAGAATGAAACCTCATCCCTGCAAGAGTCTGTTAAGATTTTAAACGATCAACGGGTACGTAATGACTGTATCATTAGGGGCATTGCTGTAGAAAAAAATTCAACTGCAATAGAGAAACTGTTGGAATTAACAAATAAAGCTGGTATAGAGTTAAAGGAAGAAAATGTGGATGATGCCTATTTCTTAAAAACAAAAGATGAAAAGACCATGGGGAATAAAACAATGGTTGTAAAATTTAATAACAAAAAATCAAAGGACAAAATAACGATGTCTAAAGCTAAGCTGAGAGAGACTGAAGATACCAAAACTGTTTATGTAAACGATTATCTGAGTAAGGAAACCTTAAATCTTTTTAATTATGCCAAAACATTGAAATCAATTGGATACAATAAAATTTATACGAGCGGTGCTAGATTTTTGTGTTAAAAAGAATGAAACTTCAAAGCCCATTATAATAAGAAATCAAGATGATGTAGATCACATACTGGCTGAAGCTGCTACTTCGAAATCAACTCGGAGATCGTTAAAACGACCAAATTAGTTAGATATGATTCTGATGGTGATGCAGGCAATAGTATAGTTTTAAAAAAAAAATTTTTTTTCTCACCCTATAATGATAAATAATAAATACTTTTCCCAATTTGAAAACTTTATAGAATATTTAAAAAAGTCACATTGTTCATATTTTAATATTATATCTGCTAATGTTAGAAGCATTTCATCAATAAGTAAATTTAATAATTTTAAAACACAAATTTCATATTTTCCAAGACTCCCAAATATAATTGCGATTCAAGAGACATGGTTTCAGCTAGAGCTTACACAAATTTACAATATACCTGGGTATAATTGTGTTTACTGTTGCAGAGCTGATGGGTATGGGGGTACATCGATATATATTCGGGACAATTTACAATATAGTGTACAGGTGTGCGAAAGTAAACATTATTGTGACGTGATTGTTATATCTTTAGAAAACCTTAAAATCAATGGTAAGCCACTGAAAATTATATACTATTATCGATCCCAAAAATGTGATATTAATAATTTTTACAATATTTTCGAAAATTTAATGGCAAAAGCTCATGTATTTGCATTGGTGATTCTAATATCGACTTCTCAAGCAATACGTCAAATGCTTTGTTGAATCTAATTGAAAGTTATGATTTTAGAAATTGTCATACCTTAATTACAAGACCGATATCTGGTACTTCAATTGACAATGTCTTCACAAACATTTCTAATGATATTTATGTAGATGTCGTTGAATTCGAGATATCCGACCATAATATGATTTCTTGTAAATTTAATAAGAATACGCGAAATCAAAATTGTATTAAACTCACTCAGAATTATGTTGACTATAGTAAGCTTATGGAATGCTTTTTAAATGACGACTCTAAAAATCTTTCTGGAGATCTTTCAATCGATACATTCAATTTGATCAATTACCTGTCGAATGCAAATGCAAATTCTACATCTACTATAACAAGAAAGAAGTTACTCAAGGAGGAAACAGCGCCCTGGATGAATGAAAACTTACAAAATTTAATTATACTTAAAGGAAGAATCTTAAAACAGAGGAGAAGAAGACCAAGTGACACTGAAGTTCAAGGCAGACTGAAAAGAATAAGCAAAATTATCAAAGGTGCTTATCGAGAGTCTATGAATAACTAACTACTATCATGACCACTTATTTAGTATTCAGCAAGATCCTAAAAAGTGTTGGAGATTTTTAAATGAAAATTTAGGAAGAAATATTAAAAATCAAATAAATTTAAAGGGACCAAATGATCAATTTATCACAGACGATACGACAAAATGTGAATGCTTGAATCAATATTTTTTACAAATACCAAAATCCATGAAGGAACAAATTCCTTACTTTCCTTCTGATTCTTGCAATGGACTTCGGACCCTGAGATACTGTACTAGCACATTCCATTTTAGAAATATTGCTATAGATGAAATCTCTCAGACTGTGCAAAATCTCTCCAATAATAAGTCACCTGGTCATGATAGCCTGCCTGCAAAACTCTTCAAAAACTGTAACAGTGAAATAACGCCATACTTACTGTATATCTTTAATAGTATCATCTCAACATCTAAATATCCAAGCATATTAAAAATATCAAAAATTGTTCCTATACCGAAAGTAGTAAATGCTAATACAGAAGACATGTATAGACCTATTTCGTTGTTGCCCGTAATTGACAAGATTTTTGAAAAATTACTACACCAGCAAACTCTAACTTACTTGGAAAATAACCACTTGCTTTATGATTTTCAATATGGTTTCAGGAAAGGTAGTGGTACCGAAAATACTGTAATTAATGTTGTAAACTTTATATGTCGTGGTCTAGATGAAGGATTTAACGGTGTTGCTGGTATTTTTTATGATTTTTCAAAAGCATTTGACCTTGTAGATCATGAGATCATGTTCGAAAAACTTCCATATTATGGAATAAAAGGAAGAGAACTAAATCTTCTCAAAAGCTATTTGAAAAATCGGAAGCAATATGTTAATTTGAATGACAGTAAAAGTTCATATGGAAATGTTGAGCACGGGGTACCACAGGGCAGTGTCCTAGGCCCACTTTTATTCACAATTTATATAACTGATATAATGAATCTTTTAATAAACGGAAAAATATATATGTACGCGGATGATATATCTCTGTTTTACACGTATAAACATGAAACTGCATTAAAAACGTATATGGAAAGGGATGCGGCTTTGATTTTTGAATATGCGAGAATAAACAAGCTTGTCCTTAATACGTCAAAGACTAAGGTTATAAGATTTAAGCCGCATATAAATCGATCTGCTGAAAATTTTAGCATTTTTGTAAATGGCGAGGAAGTTTGTGAGAGTTTCTCAACAAAATACTTGGGGGTGACATTACAAAGCAACCTATCGTGGAATCTGCATATCCAAGAGCTTAAATCCAAAATATCTCCAATGATTGGAATATTATATAAATTTAAACATAAATTTAAGGAAAAAAACAATGCTGATTATCTACGAAGCTTTGATACAAAGCCATTTAAATTATCTCATGTCGGTATATGGTTATAAAAATACTGTAGATCTCTCTTCAAAGAGTACAAAATAAAGCACTAAAAACTGTTTATAACCTACCTCTGACGCACCCTACGTTAAACTTGTATAAGGAAGTATCCAAAACTAGTTTGCCTATATATGCGATGCACAAAGTGCAGGTACTGGAACATACCCGACAATTTTGCAGCCAAAGGAAAGGGTTGGCAACTCTGAGTTAAAAACATCAAATAAATTGAGATCCTCAATTTATTTAATTAAAAGACAATAGTATATAAATAAAAATTTTCTTTTGCAAAATTTGTATACACTTGCATATAAAATTAATAAAATTGAGGAATGGCAGCGAAAAGTCGCCGTGCTAATATTAATACAAAAATATTTTGTGGCCAGTGCAATATGCAATTAATAGAAAATAAAGAAGAAAGCATGCAATGCGATAAATGCTCTAAATTTTTTCACTCTGTATGTACAAAACTGGACAAACGACAACTTCAATATCTACTTGAAAATGAAGAAGATTATGTTTGTCACTTATGTACTGATAACAACAACACTGAAATAAAAACAGAACTAAAAGAAATAAAAACAAACCTAAAAAACTCGATCAGCTGGATTCAATAAAAGAATCAATTGAATTTATGTCCAGACAATATGATATGTTGTTGAAAAGTTTTGGAGAAAATAATAAAAAGTTGGAAGTTCTACAGAAGGAAAACCGTAATTTAAAGAATGAAACCTCATCCCTGCAAGAGTCTGTTAAGATTTTAAACGATCAACGGGTACGTAATGACTGTATCATTAGGGGCATTGCTGTAGAAAAAAATTCAACTGCAATAGAGAAACTGTTGGAATTAACAAATAAAGCTGGTATAGAGTTAAAGGAAGAAAATGTGGATGATGCCTATTTCTTAAAAACAAAAGATGAAAAGACCATGGGGAATAAAACAATGGTTGTAAAATTTAATAACAAAAAATCAAAGGACAAAATAATGATGTCTAAAGCTAAGCTGAGAGAGACTGAAGATACCAAAACTGTTTATGTAAACGATTATCTGAGTAAGGAAACCTTAAATCTTTTTAATTATGCCAAAACATTGAAATCAATTGGATACAATAAAATTTATACGAGCGGTGCTAGATTTTTGTGTTAAAAAGAATGAAACTTCAAAGCCCATTATAATAAGAAATCAAGATGATGTAGATCACATACTGGCTGAAGCTGCTACTTCGAAATCAACTCGGAGATCGTTAAACCGACCAAATGTAGTTAGATATGATTCTGATGGTGATGCAGGCAATAGTATAGTTTAAAAAAAATTTTTTTTCTCACCCTATAATGATAAATAATAAATACTTTTCCCAATTTGAAAACTTTATAGAATATTTAAAAAAGTCACATTGTTCATATTTTAATATTATATCTGCTAATGTTAGAAGCATTTCATCAATAAGTAAATTTAATAGTTTTAAAACACAAATTTCATATTTTCCAAGACTCCCAAATATAATTGCGATTCAGGAGACATGGTTTCAGCTAGAGCTTACACAAATTTACAATATACCTGGGTATAATTGTGTTTACTGTTGCAGAGCTGATGGGTATGGGGGTACATCGATATATATTCGGGACAATTTACAATATAGTGTACAGGTGTGCGAAAGTAAACATTATTGTGACGTGATTGTTATATCTTTAGAAAACCTTAAAATCAATGGTAAGCCACTGAAAATTATATACTATTATCGATCCCAAAAATGTGATATTAATAATTTTTACAATATTTTCGAAAATTTAATGGCAAAAGCTCATGTATTTGCATTGGTGATTCTAATATCGACTTCTCAAGCAATACGTCAAATGCTTTGTTGAATCTAATTGAAAGTTATGATTTTAGAAATTGTCATACCTTAATTACAAGACCGATATCTGGTACTTCAATTGACAATGTCTTCACAAACATTTCTAATGATATTTATGTAGATGTCGTTGAATTCGAGATATCCGACCATAATATGATTTCTTGTAAATTTAATAAGAATACGCGAAATCAAAATTGTATTAAACTCACTCAGAATTATGTTGACTATAGTAAGCTTATGGAATGCTTTTTAAGTGACGACTCTAAAAATCTTTCTGGAGATCTTTCAATCGATACATTCAATTTGATCAATTACCTGTCGAATGCAAATGCAAATTCTACATCTACTATAACAAGAAAGAAGTTACTCAAGGAGGAAACAGCGCCCTGGATGAATGAAAACTTACAAAATTTAATTATACTTAAAGGAAGAATCTTAAAACAGAGGAGAAGAAGACCAAGTGACACTGAAGTTCAAGGCAGACTGAAAAGAATAAGCAAAATTATCAAAGGTGCTTATCGAGAGTCTATGAATAACTAACTACTATCATGACCACTTATTTAGTATTCAGCAAGATCCTAAAAAGTGTTGGAGATTTTTAAATGAAAATTTAGGAAGAAATATTAAAAATCAAATAAATTTAAAGGGACCAAATGATCAATTTATCACAGACGATACGACAAAATGTGAATGCTTGAATCAATATTTTTTACAAATCCCAAAATCCATGAAGGAACAAATTCCTTACTTTCCTTCTGATTCTTGCAATGGACTTCGGACCCTGAGATACTGTACTAGCACATTCCATTTTAGAAATATTGCTATAGATGAAATCTCTCAGACTGTGCAAAATCTCTCCAATAATAAGTCACCTGGTCATGATAGCCTGCCTGCAAAACTCTTCAAAAACTGTAACAGTGAAATAACGCCATACTTACTGTATATCTTTAATAGTATCATCTCAACATCTAAATATCCAAGCATATTAAAAATATCAAAAATTGTTCCTATACCGAAAGTAGTAAATGCTAATACAGAAGACATGTATAGACCTATTTCGTTGTTGCCCGTAATTGACAAGATTTTTGAAAAATTACTACACCAGCAAACTCTAACTTACTTGGAAAATAACCACTTGCTTTATGATTTTCAATATGGTTTCAGGAAAGGTAGTGGTACCGAAAATATTGTAATTAATGTTGTAAACTTTATATGTCGTGGTCTAGATGAAGGATTTAACGGTGTTGCTGGTATTTTTTATGATTTTTCAAAAGCATTTGACCTTGTAGATCATGAGATCATGTTCGAAAAACTTCCATATTATGGAATAAAAGGAAGAGAACTAAATCTTCTCAAAAGCTATTTGAAAAATCGGAAGCAATATGTTAATTTGAATGACAGTAAAAGTTCATATGGAAATGTTGAGCACGGGGTACCACAGGGCAGTGTCCTAGGCCCACTTTTATTCACAATTTATATAACTGATATAATGAATCTTTTAATAAACGGAAAAATATATATGTACGCGGATGATATATCTCTGTTTTACACGTATAAACATGAAACTGCATTAAAAACGTATATGGAAAGGGATGCGGCTTTGATTTTTGAATATGCGAGAATAAACAAGCTTGTCCTTAATACGTCAAAGACTAAGGTTATAAGATTTAAGCCGCATATAAATCGATCTGCTGAAAATTTTAGCATTTTTGTAAATGGCGAGGAAGTTTGTGAGAGTTTCTCAACAAAATACTTGGGGGTGACATTACAAAGCAACCTATCGTGGAATCTGCATATCCAAGAGCTTAAATCCAAAATATCTCCAATGATTGGAATATTATATAAATTTAAACATAAATTTAAGGAAAAAAACAATGCTGATTATCTACGAAGCTTTGATACAAAGCCATTTAAATTATCTCATGTCGGTATATGGTTATAAAAATACTGTAGATCTCTCTTCAAAGAGTACAAAATAAAGCACTAAAAACTGTTTATAACCTACCTCTGACGCACCCTACGTTAAACTTGTATAAGGAAGTATCCAAAACTAGTTTGCCTATATATGCGATGCACAAAGTGCAGGTACTGGAACATACCCGACAATTTTGCAGCCAAAGGAAAGGGTTGGCAACTCTGAGTTAAAAACATCAAATAAATTGAGATCCTCAATTTATTTAATTAAAAGACAATAGTATATAAATAAAAATTTTCTTTTGCAAAATTTGTATACACTTTCATATAAAATTAATAAAATTGAGGAATGGCAGCGAAAAGTCGCCGTGCTAATATTAATACAAAAATATTTTGTGGCCAGTGCAATATGCAATTAATAGAAAATAAAGAAGAAAGCATGCAATGTGATAAATGCTCTAAATTTTTTCACTCTGTATGTACAAAACTGGACAAACGACAACTTCAATATCTACTTGAAAATGAAGAAGATTATGTTTGTCACTTATGTACTGATAACAACAACACTGAAATAAAAACAGAACTAAAAGAAATAAAAACAAACCTAAAAAACTCGATCAGCTGGATTCAATAAAAGAATCAATTGAATTTATGTCCAGACAATATGATATGTTGTTGAAAAGTTTTGGAGAAAATAATAAAAAGTTGGAAGTTCTACAGAAGGAAAACCGTAATTTAAAGAATGAAACCTCATCCCTGCAAGAGTCTGTTAAGATTTTAAACGATCAACGGGTACGTAATGACTGTATCATTAGGGGCATTCTTGTAGAAAAAAATTCAAGTGCAATAGAGAAACTGTTGGAATTAACAAATAAAGCTGGTATAGAGTTAAAGGAAGAAAATGTGGATGATGCCTATTTCTTAAAAACAAAAGATGAAAAGACCATGGGGAATAAAACAATGGTTGTAAAATTTAATAACAAAAAATCAAAGGACAAAATAACGATGTCTAAAGCTAAGCTGAGAGAGACTGAAGATACCAAAACTGTTTATGTAAACGATTATCTGAGTAAGGAAACCTTAAATCTTTTTAATTATGCCAAAACATTGAAATCAATTGGATACAATAAAATTTATACGAGCGGTGCTAGATTTTTGTGTTAAAAAGAATGAAACTTCAAAGCCCATTATAATAAGAAATCAAGATGATGTAGATCACATACTGGCTGAAGCTGCTACTTCGAAATCAACTCGGAGATCGTTAAACCGACCAAATTAGTTAGATATGATTCTGATGGTGATGCAGGCAATAGTATAGTTTTAAAAAAAAAATTTTTTTTCTCACCCTATAATGATAAATAATAAATACTTTTCCCAATTTGAAAACTTTATAGAATATTTAAAAAAGTCACATTGTTCATATTTTAATATTATATCTGCTAATGTTAGAAGCATTTCATCAATAAGTAAATTTAATAGTTTTAAAACACAAATTTCATATTTTCCAAGACTCCCAAATATAATTGCGATTCAGGAGACATGGTTTCAGCTAGAGCTTACACAAATTTACAATATACCTGGGTATAATTGTGTTTACTGTTGCAGAGCTGATGGGTATGGGGGTACATCGATATATATTCGGGACAATTTACAATATAGTGTACAGGTGTGCGAAAGTAAACATTATTGTGACGTGATTGTTATATCTTTAGAAAACCTTAAAATCAATGGTAAGCCACTGAAAATTATATGCTATTATCGATCCCAAAAATGTGATATTAATAATTTTTACAATATTTTCGAAAATTTAATGGCAAAAGCTCATGTATTTGCATTGGTGATTCTAATATCGACTTCTCAAGCAATACGTCAAATGCTTTGTTGAATCTAATTGAAAGTTATGATTTTAGAAATTGTCATACCTTAATTACAAGACCGATATCTGGTACTTCAATTGACAATGTCTTCACAAACATTTCTAATGATATTTATGTAGATGTCGTTGAATTCGAGATATCCGACCATAATATGATTTCTTGTAAATTTAATAAGAATACGCGAAATCAAAATTGTATTAAACTCACTCAGAATTATGTTGACTATAGTAAGCTTATGGAATGCTTTTTAAATGACGACTCTAAAAATCTTTCTGGAGATCTTTCAATCGATACATTCAATTTGATCAATTACCTGTCGAATGCAAATGCAAATTCTACATCTACTATAACAAGAAAGAAGTTACTCAAGGAGGAAACAGCGCCCTGGATGAATGAAAACTTACAAAATTTAATTATACTTAAAGGAAGAATCTTAAAACAGAGGAGAAGAAGACCAAGTGACACTGAAGTTCAAGGCAAACTGAAAAGAATAAGCAAAATTATCAAAGGTGCTTATCGAGAGTCTATGAATAACTAACTACTATCATGACCACTTATTTAGTATTCAGCAAGATCCTAAAAAGTGTTGGAGATTTTTAAATGAAAATTTAGGAAGAAATATTAAAAATCAAATAAATTTAAAGGGACCAAATGATCAATTTATCACAGACGATACGACAAAATGTGAATGCTTGAATCAATATTTTTTACAAATACCAAAATCCATGAAGGAACAAATTCCTTACTTTCCTTCTGATTCTTGCAATGGACTTCGGACCCTGAGATACTGTACTAGCACATTCCATTTTAGAAATATTGCTATAGATGAAATCTCTCAGACTGTGCAAAATCTCTCCAATAATAAGTCACCTGGTCATGATAGCCTGCCTGCAAAACTCTTCAAAAACTGTAACAGTGAAATAACGCCATACTTACTGTATATCTTTAATAGTATCATCTCAACATCTAAATATCCAAGCATATTAAAAATATCAAAAATTGTTCCTATACCGAAAGTAGTAAATGCTAATACAGAAGACATGTATAGACCTATTTCGTTGTTGCCCGTAATTGACAAGATTTTTGAAAAATTACTACACCAGCAAACTCTAACTTACTTGGAAAATAACCACTTGCTTTATGATTTTCAATATGGTTTCAGGAAAGGTAGTGGTACCGAAAATACTGTAATTAATGTTGTAAACTTTATATGTCGTGGTCTAGATGAAGGATTTAACGGTGTTGCTGGTATTTTTTATGATTTTTCAAAAGCATTTGACCTTGTAGATCATGAGATCATGTTCGAAAAACTTCCATATTATGGAATAAAAGGAAGAGAACTAAATCTTCTCAAAAGCTATTTGAAAAATCGGAAGCAATATGTTAATTTGAATGACAGTAAAAGTTCATATGGAAATGTTGAGCACGGGGTACCACAGGGCAGTGTCCTAGGCCCACTTTTATTCACAATTTATATAACTGATATAATGAATCTTTTAATAAACGGAAAAATATATATGTACGCGGATGATATATCTCTGTTTTACACGTATAAACATGAAACTGCATTAAAAACGTATATGGAAAGGGATGCGGCTTTGATTTTTGAATATGCGAGAATAAACAAGCTTGTCCTTAATACGTCAAAGACTAAGGTTATAAGATTTAAGCCGCATATAAATCGATCTGCTGAAAATTTTAGCATTTTTGTAAATGGCGAGGAAGTTTGTGAGAGTTTCTCAACAAAATACTTGGGGGTGACATTACAAAGCAACCTATCGTGGAATCTGCATATCCAAGAGCTTAAATCCAAAATACCTCCAATGATTGGAATATTATATAAATTTAAACATAAATTTAAGGAAAAAAACAATGCTGATTATCTACGAAGCTTTGATACAAAGCCATTTAAATTATCTCATGTCGGTATATGGTTATAAAAATACTGTAGATCTCTCTTCAAAGAGTACAAAATAAAGCACTAAAAACTGTTTATAACCTACCTCTGACGCACCCTACGTTAAACTTGTATAAGGAAGTATCCAAAACTAGTTTGCCTATATATGCGATGCACAAAGTGCAGGTACTGGAACATACCCGACAATTTTGCAGCCAAAGGAAAGGGTTGGCAACTCTGAGTTAAAAACATCAAATAAATTGAGATCCTCAATTTATTTAATTAAAAGACAATAGTATATAAATAAAAATTTTCTTTTGCAAAATTTGTATACACTTGCATATAAAATTAATAAAATTGAGGAATGGCAGCGAAAAGTCGCCGTGCTAATATTAATACAAAAATATTTTGTGGCCAGTGCAATATGCAATTAATAGAAAATAAAGAAGAAAGCATGCAATGCGATAAATGCTCTAAATTTTTTCACTCTGTATGTACAAAACTGGACAAACGACAACTTCAATATCTACTTGAAAATGAAGAAGATTATGTTTGTCACTTATGTACTGATAACAACAACACTGAAATAAAAACAGAACTAAAAGAAATAAAAACAAACCTAAAAAACTCGATCAGCTGGATTCAATAAAAGAATCAATTGAATTTATGTCCAGACAATATGATATGTTGTTGAAAAGTTTTGGAGAAAATAATAAAAAGTTGGAAGTTCTACAGAAGGAAAACCGTAATTTAAAGAATGAAACCTCATCCCTGCAAGAGTCTGTTAAGATTTTAAACGATCAACGGGTACGTAATGACTGTATCATTAGGGGCATTGCTGTAGAAAAAAATTCAACTGCAATAGAGAAACTGTTGGAATTAACAAATAAAGCTGGTATAGAGTTAAAGGAAGAAAATGTGGATGATGCCTATTTCTTAAAAACAAAAGATGAAAAGACCATGGGGAATAAAACAATGGTTGTAAAATTTAATAACAAAAAATCAAAGGACAAAATAATGATGTCTAAAGCTAAGCTGAGAGAGACTGAAGATACCAAAACTGTTTATGTAAACGATTATCTGAGTAAGGAAACCTTAAATCTTTTTAATTATGCCAAAACATTGAAATCAATTGGATACAATAAAATTTATACGAGCGGTGCTAGATTTTTGTGTTAAAAAGAATGAAACTTCAAAACCCATTATAATAAGAAATCAAGATGATGTAGATCACATACTGGCTGAAGCTGCTACTTCGAAATCAACTCGGAGATCGTTAAACCGACCAAATGTAGTTAGATATGATTCTGATGGTGATGCAGGCAATAGTATAGTTTAAAAAAAAAATTTTTTTTCTCACCCTATAATGATAAATAATAAATACTTTTCCCAATTTGAAAACTTTATAGAATATTTAAAAAAGTCACATTGTTCATATTTTAATATTATATCTGCTAATGTTAGAAGCATTTCATCAATAAGTAAATTTAATAATTTTAAAACACAAATTTCATATTTTCCAAGACTCCCAAATATAATTGCGATTCAAGAGACATGGTTTCAGCTAGAGCTTACACAAATTTACAATATACCTGGGTATAATTGTGTTTACTGTTGCAGAGCTGATGGGTATGGGGGTACATCGATATATATTCGGGACAATTTACAATATAGTGTACAGGTGTGCGAAAGTAAACATTATTGTGACGTGATTGTTATATCTTTAGAAAACCTTAAAATCAATGGTAAGCCACTGAAAATTATATCCTATTATCGATCCCAAAAATGTGATATTAATAATTTTTACAATATTTTCGAAAATTTAATGGCAAAAGCTCATGTATTTGCATTGGTGATTCTAATATCGACTTCTCAAGCAATACGTCAAATGCTTTGTTGAATCTAATTGAAAGTTATGATTTTAGAAATTGTCATACCTTAATTACAAGACCGATATCTGGGACTTCAATTGACAATGTCTTCACAAACATTTCTAATGATATTTATGTAGATGTCGTTGAATTCGAGATATCCGACCATAATATGATTTCTTGTAAATTTAATAAGAATACGCGAAATCAAAATTGTATTAAACTCACTCAGAATTATGTTGACTATAGTAAGCTTATGGAATGCTTTTTAAATGACGACTCTAAAAATCTTTCTGGAGATCTTTCAATCGATACATTCAATTTGATCAATTACCTGTCGAATGCAAATGCAAATTCTACATCTACTATAACAAGAAAGAAGTTACTCAAGGAGGAAACAGCGCCCTGGATGAATGAAAACTTACAAAATTTAATTATACTTAAAGGAAGAATCTTAAAACAGAGGAGAAGAAGACCAAGTGACACTGAAGTTCAAGGCAGACTGAAAAGAATAAGCAAAATTATCAAAGGTGCTTATCGAGAGTCTATGAATAACTAACTACTATCATGACCACTTATTTAGTATTCAGCAAGATCCTAAAAAGTGTTGGAGATTTTTAAATGAAAATTTAGGAAGAAATATTAAAAATCAAATAAATTTAAAGGGACCAAATGATCAATTTATCACAGACGATACGACAAAATGTGAATGCTTGAATCAATATTTTTTACAAATACCAAAATCCATGAAGGAACAAATTCCTTACTTTCCTTCTGATTCTTGCAATGGACTTCGGACCCTGAGATACTGTACTAGCACATTCCATTTTAGAAATATTGCTATAGATGAAATCTCTCAGACTGTGCAAAATCTCTCCAATAATAAGTCACCTGGTCATGATAGCCTGCCTGCAAAACTCTTCAAAAACTGTAACAGTGAAATAACGCCATACTTACTGTATATCTTTAATAGTATCATCTCAACATCTAAATATCCAAGCATATTAAAAATATCAAAAATTGTTCCTATACCGAAAGTAGTAAATGCTAATACAGAAGACATGTATAGACCTATTTCGTTGTTGCCCGTAATTGACAAGATTTTTGAAAAATTACTACACCAGCAAACTCTAACTTACTTGGAAAATAACCACTTGCTTTATGATTTTCAATATGGTTTCAGGAAAGGTAGTGGTACCGAAAATACTGTAATTAATGTTGTAAACTTTATATGTCGTGGTCTAGATGAAGGATTTAACGGTGTTGCTGGTATTTTTTATGATTTTTCAAAAGCATTTGACCTTGTAGATCATGAGATCATGTTCGAAAAACTTCCATATTATGGAATAAAAGGAAGAGAACTAAATCTTCTCAAAAGCTATTTGAAAAATCGGAAGCAATATGTTAATTTGAATGACAGTAAAAGTTCATATGGAAATGTTGAGCACGGGGTACCACAGGGCAGTGTCCTAGGCCCACTTTTATTCACAATTTATATAACTGATATAATGAATCTTTTAATAAACGGAAAAATATATATGTACGCGGATGATATATCTCTGTTTTACACGTATAAACATGAAACTGCATTAAAAACGTATATGGAAAGGGATGCGGCTTTGATTTTTGAATATGCGAGAATAAACAAGCTTGTCCTTAATACGTCAAAGACTAAGGTTATAAGATTTAAGCCGCATATAAATCGATCTGCTGAAAATTATAGCATTTTTGTAAATGGCGAGGAAGTTTGTGAGAGTTTCTCAACAAAATACTTGGGGGTGACATTACAAAGCAACCTATCGTGGAATCTGCATATCCAAGAGCTTAAATCCAAAATATCTCCAATGATTGGAATATTATATAAATTTAAACATAAATTTAAGGAAAAAAACAATGCTGATTATCTACGAAGCTTTGATACAAAGCCATTTAAATTATCTCATGTCGGTATATGGTTATAAAAATACTGTAGATCTCTCTTCAAAGAGTACAAAATAAAGCACTAAAAACTGTTTATAACCTACCTCTGACGCACCCTACGTTAAACTTGTATAAGGAAGTATCCAAAACTATTTTGCCTATATATGCGATGCACAAAGTGCAGGTACTACTTTTTGTTTTTAAATCGCTACATAACATAGGACATAACACAATAACGTTTTCTTGCAATCAAACACCTTTCAGCACAAGAAACAGTTCAAATCTTAAAACAGTAAGATGCAGACTTGAAACCACAAAGCAAAGAATTGAATATATTGGTAGTTTTGAATTTAACAAAATACCGCAAGTCTTGAAAAATACTGATGTTATATCGACCTTTAAATCCGATCTAAAAACACACTTGTTAAACAATTTAGAAATGCTTTTAATTTAGAATATATATATATATATATATATATATATATATATATATATATATATATATATATATATATATATATATATATATATATATATATATATATATATATATATATATATATATATATATATATATATATATATATATATATATATATATATATATATATATATATATATATATATATATATATATATATATATATATATATATATATATATATATATATATATATATATATATATATATATATATATATATATATAATATATATATATATATATATATATATATATATATATATATATATATATATATATATATATATATATATATATATATATATATATATATATATATATATATATATATATATATATATATATATATATATATATATATATATATATATATATATATATATATATATATATATATATATATATATATATATATATATATATATATATATATATATATATATATATATAATATATATATATATATATATATATATATATATATATATATATATATATATATATATATATATATATATATATATATATATATATATATATATATATATATATATATATATATATATATATATATATATATATATATATATATATATATATATATATATATATATATATATATATATATATATATATATATATATATATATATATATATATATATATATATATATATATATATATATATATATATATATATATATATTATATATATATATATATATATATATATATATATATATATATATATATATATATATATATATATATATATATATATATATATATATATATATATATATATATATATATATATATATATATATATATATATATATATATATATATATATATATATATATATATATATATATATATATATATATATATATATATATATATATATATATATAATATATATATATATATATATATATATATATATATATATATATATATATATATATATATATATATATATATATATATATATATATATATATATATATATATATATATATATATATATATATATATATATATATATATTATATATATATATATATATATATATATATATATATATATATATATATATATATATATATATATATATATATATATATATATATATATATATATATATATATATATATATATATATATATATATATATATATATATATATATATATATATATATATATTATATATATATATATATATATATATATATATATATATATATATATATATATATATATATATATATATATATATATATATATATATATATATATATATATATATATATATATATATATATATATATATATATATATATATATATATATATATATATATATATATATATATATATATATATATATATATATATATATATATATATATATATATATATATATATATATATATATATATATATATATATATATATATATATATATATATATATATATATATATATATATATATATATATATATATATATATATATATATATATATATATATATATATATATATATATATATATATATATATATATATATATATATATATATATATATATATATATATATATATATATATATATATATATATATATATATATATATATATATATATATATATATATATATATATATATATATATATATATATATATATATATATATATATATATATATATATATATATATATATATATATATATATATATATATATATATATATATATATATATATATATATATATATATATTATATATATATATATATATATATATATATATATATATATATATATATATATATATATATATATATATATATATATATATATATATATATATATATATATATATATATATATATATATATATATATATATATATATATATATATATATATATATATATATATATATATATATATATATATATATATATATATATATATATATATATATATATATATATATATATATATATATATATATATATATATATATATATATATATATATATATATATATATATATATATATATATATATATATATATATATATATATATATATATATATATATATATATATATATATACAGTCGAATCCGCTTTAGCGCAACACGCTTTACTGAAAAAAATCGGATTACTGAAAGCGATACAAATTCCCGCACTGATTTTAAAAGCAGCTAGTCTTATTTACTTCGCTTTAGCGAAACATCGCTTTATTGAAAATATCGTATTACTGAAAACCAAAAGCAAGCCCACAACTACGTTTTGTATGAAACTTACTTCGCTTTAGTGAAAAAATAAACAATGACAAATTTATTTAAGATTGTCCTGTTTCACACACATCAGGTTTTCTTGATCAAGTTTCAATTCAAGCTGTGAGAAAGATAGAGAAGGTAGTACATACGTTCTCTATCATTATCACAGCTGAATAAAAACTTGATCAAGAAAACCTGATGTGTGTGAAAGGGGACATTTATTTAAGTTATTTTAAAAGCAATACATGATTCTGATCATTGACTGTTATGTTAAGTAACTCCTGTTTCACACACATCAAGTTTTCTTGATCAAGTTTCAATTCAGCTGGGAGAGCGATAGGGAGAGTATGTATTCTTTTCTTTATCTCTCTCCAGCTGAAATGAAACTTGATCAACAAAACTTGATGTGTGTGAAACAGGACTAAGTACATATTTAATGCA